>JAVTVY010030563.1:0-130443 GCA_036873755.1 Hanleya hanleyi | reverse complement strand
AAATTGAGCAAATTGGATGGATGTTGGTGTGCAAAATTCTTGGATAGAAGGCTTTTAATGGAAATCCCCATCTCTTAACCTAGGGAAGGGAGATAACCCAATAGAAAAACAAACAAAATGGCTACCAAAGTCAAAAACCATCAGCGGACATCCTTAAGAGAGAAGCAATTATTTGCCAGAGAAAGAATGATATCTCTGCTTCCAAGAGTTCGTCCACCAGTGAACTTTTCCTGTCCACCAGTGAACTTTTCCTGTCCACCAGTGAACTTTTTGCTGTCCACCAGTGAACTTTTCCTGTCCACCAGTGAACTTTTCCTGTCCACCAGTGAACTTTTCCTGCTGCTCCGAAACGACAAAACCGAGAGAGCTGGATCTTCTCGACGTTGAAGCTTTTCATATTGGCGTCATTTTTGGGTTAATGCATATCCCCCAGAACAGCCATGTGGTATCTCGGAAAGTCGTGTTTTCAGTCTTTTCTTCATATTTTCTGGCCTAAAAGGACTAGAAATTATTTAGTTTGGGCAAAACGAATTATTTTCTATTTTATTTGGTAGTTTTTAAAAATAAAAATTTCGAAAAATCGGCCCCAAAAATGGCTGCCGAGAAGATGGACGTCATTGTGACGTGATCATGTCGGCTATCTTGTTCTTTTTTTTACATTTTCGTGTAGAGTTTGAACCAAAGCTGCTGTGTAGTAAATTTCAGGGCTCTAACCTTAGGATAGTGAAAATATATAGGGGGCATCCCCCACCCCACAGATACACTCCAAATCGCCTAGGTCAGATGGGGTTAACAATATAACATCAATAGTTCCGCTCCGTGACACCATGGGGCGTTGTATTGAATAACATACTGCATGCTGGTTAAAAGACTATCAAGTGGAGTCGTGACTTTCTATTTGGAAAATGTACTAATCTCAACAGGACCTAGAGGATAGCGTCATTAGTTCCGTCCATCGGTACCAGAAGACGCAAAGGACATCAACGCTCTTGATAGTCTCAAGACTATACCCACCGAATAAACGGATGACTAAGGACCTCCAAATGGTATATGAAGTTATTTTCTCATGAACAGGCCATTCCTGGGGATGAAGATGCCATGTGTAGCCAACACGAGTGATATTGCTGCAGCCGTAGCTTACTTACATTTTTCAAAAGTGGAAGGCACAGGCACAGGGATTTTCCAAATCTCTTATCTTAAAAATGTTCCTAGAGACAAGTTTCGTATAGAGTTTAAATAGGGCCGCTATAAATTAGCTTATGCCATGTAGAATTTCACGTGATAGTGATCACGCTGTAGGATGAAGTTTACTCCTTACCAATAAATCGCGTAAGCTCCGATTTTTTGAGTACGCTATGATAGGTCTCAGATTAAATGGTAAGCGGAGTTTTGTTTGGAGTGTTTCATATTCCTCCTTCAGTATGCGGGCCGCTTCAACATTCCTACGGCTATATTGGAGAACAAAGGGAATAAACTCTTTGCTAGTAACTTTACCTGGGTCTATGTTCATACCAAAGGGTTGCCGTGTTTGAAGTGTTTTGATCCAAAAGGATTCACGGAGTGCGCGGTGATTGTCAGTTTCTTCCTGTGTTGGAAATGTAGGAATTCTTTCTATTGGCATAATTTGAAAATGGTGCTGAAATGAATGTTCCGGTAGATTAAAATGCTCATTGACCGGGCCTTCGTTGTCTAGACTGATGTCTGATTTATGTCTGTTGGCACGATATCGAAGTTTATTCTTAGTTTCGCCCACATACTGTTTCAGGCATTTTCGGCACGTAATTAAATAAATTACATTCTCCGTGTCACAGTTTAGTTGATCCTTAAGCTTGTATTCATTTTTGGTCTGTTCGCTTCTGAAAGTTGATTGAGTAGCAAGTACTTCGTCCAGTTTACACTGAGGTTTTAGACATTTGGAGGTCTTACCATTACCATGATTAGGGCGTTTATGTTTTATCCTCACAGGTTCTGACTCACGAACGTCATTTATCTGGCAGTTTGTGATTTGGCGGAGTGTTTCAGATTTAATATGCCGTAAAAACCGGGCGGAATAGCCTCTAGGTTTCAATGCTCGAAACAGGATCGCACATGAGTGGTGAAAATACTGTATATCGCTCGAATTTCTATGAAATCGAATGATTTGAGATTTGATTATGCCCTTAAATATATGGGTCGGGTGAAAAGATTTGGCATGTAGGAGTTCGTGGGTATCAGTTGGTTTAAAAAATACCTTGTAATCTAAATATCCAGTGTTCTGAAACCCAGGTCCCTTAAAAACTGTTACGTCCAAAAAATCCACAGAAGAGTCATGAATAACTACTTCGAGTTTGATATTTGGGTCATGGTTATTTAGAGTTTCGAAAAATACTCCGAAATCTTCCTTGGAATGGTCATAAAGTACAAAAATGTCATCTAAATATCTGAGGTATAAGACATGTAAGAGAGGCTGTTTATCTAATTTTCTCAAAGCCTGCTCTTCCCAGTGAGCTACATAGATAGTGGCAAAATTTGGACTGAACCTTTTACCCATTGCACAACCGCTAATTTGCTGATAGAACTCTCCATTGAAGTCAAAGTCATTGCCTTTTAGACTAATTTCTAATAATTCCAAAAGTTCTTTGTCTGGGCGATTAGGATCAGGAAATCTTTGAAAAGCATCTTTAACAGCTTGAATACCTTTATCAATGTCAATATTAGTGTACATGGATTCAATATCCATAGTGACAAGTAAGGTGTTGGGAGGAGCTTGGATGCTGGAAAGTTTTGACAGGAAATCTTCAGTGTTTTTTCAAATAACTACTATATCGGTTAGCGATAGGCTTCAAGTAGTAGTCAATGTATTCCGAAATGTGGTAAGAATTTGACCCACAGTCTGAAACAATAGGGCGCCCAGGGGGTGTAAGGTTATCTATCCACTTATCTATAGGTTTATGAATTTTTGGTAAGATATAGAACTGTCTCGATCTTGCGTCTCTTTTGGGTGCTAAGTATTCACACTGTTCGTTCGAAATGATTTGCCTCCTATTTAGATCTGCCACAATGTTGAGCAGCCTTGCATGATCTTGGGGCCATATTTCTCCATCCAGTTTTTGTAATGTTTAGGGTTGCCAAGTAACCTTTGGGCTTCTTTGACATAGTTTTCCCTTGACATTATAACTGTAGCTGAGCCCTTGTCTGCAGGTTTTAACACGATTCTGTGGTTTTTGCGTAGTTTTGTTAAAGATTGGCGTTCATTGAAGGATAAGTTTGGAATGTTTCCGAATCGCCCATTTGAAATTAGGTCATTAATTCGTTCTTCAAGGACCTGAACAGTTTTTGGAATTTCTGGGTCAACATTTGGTGGTACATACCCAGATTTCTCTGTGAAGGGTTGTCTTTCTCCAGCTGAAAATCTGAAGCGGTCTGCTAGACTCACCCGACGATTGAATTCATTAGTGATCTTAGATGTTTGCATCATCTTCTCTATATGTTGATCTATGCGGTCCTCAGGTGTAGGTTTTGATCTAGTTGTCGGGACAAAGGAAAGGCCTCGACTGAGAAGAGAGATGTCAGATTGTGTTAATTCAAGGTCACCAGTCAGATTTACTATACTAGTACCTAGACCAAGAGTAGGGTGGCACGTGCCCTGTCCCAAATTTAGTTTAAACCTATAGTATTGAGCCAGTGTGAATTCAGGCAATTTGCCGTATCTTCAGTCCAGTGAATGTTGTCCCTACCAACCTTGAATTTGCCAGGATCGATTCTATGGATAATTTTGAGTTGTCTTTTTGAAGAGGCAAATTCATTTATCTGATTTATGCAAAAGCATTCACTGGCTGGAAGTGTATCCGAAACTTGGAGCTGTATAAAATACAATTTTGACTTGGGAAATTTACGTCTCAAACAGCTCAACATATTGCTCATATTACTTCTGGCTTTTGAAGGCTCTTCTGCTTTATTATTTACACCAATATTCAAGAGAATTTTGTCGGGTTGGGAAGGCCCGTTGTAGCGGTCCAAAATCTGTGTAAAATGTTGAAACTTAGCGCCAGGATAGCACTCTACTTGCACATCAGGATGGGGGTCCGAATTGATACGTGAAAGATTTGATGAGCCGAAAAGCAGAACATTTTCGTGTAGAGTTTGAACCAAAGCTGCTGTGTAGTAAATTTCAGGGCTCTAACCTTAGGATAGTGAAAATATATAGGGGGCATCCCCCACCCCACAGATACACTCCAAATCGCCTAGGTCAGATGGGGTTAACAATATAACATCAATAGTTCCGCTCCGTGACACCATGGGGCGTTGTATTGAATAACATACTGCATGCTGGTTAAAAGACTATCAAGTGGAGTCGTGACTTTCTATTTGGAAAATGTACTAATCTCAACAGGACCTAGAGGATAGCGTCATTAGTTCCGTCCATCGGTACCAGAAGACGCAAAGGACATCAACGCTCTTGATAGTCTCAAGACTATACCCACCGAATAAACGGATGACTAAGGACCTGCAAATGGTATATGAAGTTATTTTCTCATGAACAGGCCATTCCTGGGGATGAAGATGCCATGTGTAGCCAACACGAGTGATATTGCTGCAGCCGTAGCTTACTTACATGTATAGGTGGCACAACTTTCTTCACGTGATCACTGCTACGTTAATAACGTCAGTGCTTCTAATAATCTCAAGGCTATCCACCGAATAGGCAAGGTGGCTGAGATGCTCCATTACAGTGCTCCAAATGTCTTCAAGGTTTCGCATACGTAAATCATTCCCAGATGATATTGTAGCTGATTCCTTTGTCACAGTTTGCGTTGAAATGTCAGTGCGTTTTGTCCAAGGTTAAGACATTATGAGACGCAGTTACAACGCTTTTTTGTCATAAATTTTGCATTTTGTCTCAGTTGTAGCAAACCTTGTTAACTCTACATGCAGCGTTGACGCATTTTGTCGCAAATTTGACTCTGCATTCAGCCTCAACGCGGTGAGACAAAATGCGAAATTTGCGAAAAACGCGTTGCAACAAACATGCATGTCGTGTACATGTTTGCAAGAGAGAGGTCAAACTCTTATCCCAGGGAGCTATTAAACTGACGTTACTGGAAAATTTTATATTTGGCTCGATTGAACCTCCATAATTATTCACAAAGTAACGAAATTGTTCAAAACTACCGCCCATGTCTCTCGGTAAATAAGTCGAAAACGAAATATTGTGAGTCATTTTCTAGCCCTGTACATCGTTATACCATTCTGAATTTATGTATATCGTGCATGAGACTAACGAAAATGCAGACAGACCGAAAGACAGACAGACAGGCTAACAAACACTAAATAAATTGCCATCATTACCCAAAACCAACTACCGTAAGCTAATAAATTAATAAATACGTGATGACCTATTATTTGAACCTTACACCATCTCGATAAGAGATGCATCAATGAAAAGAAAAAAAAGCAAAAAAAAAAAGACAGACAGACAGACCTACAAACCTACGTATTGTTCCATACCGACGATCGATCGATCATAATACGTGACATCGAAGAATTATTTTTGAAGCCGCATACAGTAAAACTTGTGAAAACCGACACCTGGGTAACCAACCAACCTCTAAATACCGGCATCATCCATGGTCCAAATACTTAAATTGAAACACAATGAACATTGATAAATCAGAACCCTGTGAAGACCGACACTATAAACTGGACCCAAGCATGGCCGTTATACACAGATCTCACTGTATCTTTCCGACTTTAAAGGCATCGATACTTTGGACCATAATTCATGTCGAGGTCAAATGTGTACACTGTAAACAGACGGATGATAATGTCCTCAAGTTAAAATCCAGGGCAATTCCCACCAATGTAGTTACGCTATCTTAAAAATTAATGAAAGCTGCTGTGAAACACGGGTGAAGAGCATTTCCCCGGATAATTGTGTAACACATAATTTCGTTCTCACAGGGCGTTAGATCTCCCCAATTTGGGCACACCCCCTATTAGGTGTGGCAATTTTTTTTAGGATGGGACAGAGGGAGGGGAATATATCCCTAAGGGATGATCAATCAGGAATCATCCCTGGTAGTAGTGCCTCTGAGAAGGGATTTCTTTACCAATGGGCGAACCCCACTGTGAGGCAACTCCAACTTTATTTTGTGTTCACGAGCCCACCGACATAAAAAAATCGAATAAAAATAAAATTTCAAATTGTCACTTATATTTTTCCTACAAAAGTTTGATCATAAGATTTTAACCCCGTTTTCATTTCTGATTGTATGAATTAGGCTGCTGTATTCTATCTGAAACAATACCGACAAATAAAAATGCCAAACAACAAAAATAAATACCTTCCACTTTAAGTTTTCACTGTAAGTCAGCGAATCGTTGTTGTTGTAAAATACTGCGAAAAGTACTTAGGCAATAAAGACATTCAATGTAAATCGAGAACCTTCACTGGCTGTGTGATCTATCACTCTGTCATTGTACCCATATTCCTACAGTGATGCGGTATTTCAGAGCTTGGAAATGGCGGGTGTTTCAATAGCTCAACCGATATAGCCTGGTTTTAAGTTACTTTTGAAGCACGAGGCTGTTGCAACACAGATCGCTAGATTGTTCTGGAAGACAACCACAGTTACAACAATGATGATGACAATATTAGATTTGAAGTGTATGTTGGCTGTTAACATGTGACTTAACATACAGTTTTTGACCTTGACAAAATAGGTCAACGTCAGTCATATTCATAGATTTCAGGTCCATCATCATAATATACAGTATATAACCTTGAAAAATTAGGTTCAGTCAACTGGGATAGGCTTCTAGTCAGTCAGCATTTGCAAAAGTATTATGAATTTGGAGATCCTATCTTCACTCCTTTAAAAATTATTGCTAATGCTAAATTTGACCTTGATAAAACAGGTGAAGCTCAGTCATTTTCATTGTACTTTTGATCCATCACCAGCTGCATATGTGGTATGACAAGAAAGATGGACAGATGGACAGACAGACAGACGGACAGACAGAGGACACGGACATCATTACATATTATCTTCAAAGTCTAAATATTCTGTCAAAATGCACCAGAACACACCATTTTATATACATGTAAAAATTTCCCAGGTGGGACGTGCAATATAGCAGGGATGTAGAAGTTCCACTTCAAAAATCTTTCTACTTTTTAAGTCTAAAAAATAATAACCAACAGTTGTAACTATGCTGTCAAAATGCAACGGTATGTGCCATTTTACATCACGGGTTTCAAATAAATTTTGGGGACCTCCACATAAAAAAAGAAGGAAAATTAACTGAGTAATAACCAGTGATTTTATTCATTGAAAATTAACCAGAATGCATCTCCAGACATATGGAAGCCCAGGGCTTCACAACCACTGAAGACTAAAGAAATGTAATTGGGATAGCCATTCCAATGAACAGGATCAAATTTTTATATCAGTAATGGAGAGAGAAATGGCACTGATTCTGGAAAGGAAGTGTTTACTTTGTTGACACAAGCAGTCTACTAGTCCACTTATGTAAAGTGCACTATGCAATAAGTCACCCACTATAGGGTTTTTGACCTGAATGGTCAACATACAGGCGTACAAGGTAAAGCAGAATATCAGTGTTACAGTATGTCTATTTGAACAAAATGCCCTGAATTCAAGCTCACTTGAATCCTTGCAATTCTCCATACAGTAACACATCATACTGATATTTTTCTCTGGCTGCATTTTAGTTATGTGTGTTGGCACATATCTAGATTTAGATATATCCAGCTGTCAATACCCCATTGCCACAGGTATATGCCAGCGCTAATAGCACCAATGTCATTTCAATTCATTTTTAAACCATATAATGTTAATAAAATTAGGAATTGTAAAAAAGAATGTAAAATGAGATATAAATCAAGCATCAATTTCAATGAAAAAGAACCTTTCAGTCCTTTGAAATCCTTTGTCTGTCTGACAATAACAAACTTCATGAGATGTCAATTAATTGTGCTATATAAGTTTACTGCCCAATGATGAAAAATATCACGAAATCACATGATGAAGCAAAATCCTCATATGTGGCCTGGGGAATGTAGATATTGGACTAAAGTCAGGAAAATTTCACGTATTTAAAAAAAATGGTCATTTGGCTTACAAGGGATGTGAAATAACACTGGAAATGTTAAATTCATGTTCAGCAAAATATAATTACTTTTCCCTGATTCAAAGAAGTAAATTTCCATTTTTGTAAAAAAAAAATCTTATTTTGAGTCGCAAAAACGCGCCTTCAAGATTTCGTCAGCACCACCAAAATCTTGTCAGTCCTTTGCCTATCTTGCAAGACCATTATATCCAAATTTCGTAAAAATCAAACAAGTTGTTTAGAAGCTATGATGTTACACGGCATTCATGTCTATAGCGCAATCTAGTGACGACCAAATACCACGAAAACAAGCAGGTGAAATCTAAAGCCTTAGGGAGATGGCACATAAGAGTTCAATGGATAAAACTTCAATCATGATAATGGATAAGGAGGTTTTGACGATAATCTCAGATAATTGAGATTTTTCATTTAAATGGCAATTTGGTTCACACGGAAAGGAAATTATCATGTCGGCAATCCGACATTTATGCTTGGTAACTTAGAATAGAACAATTTCAAAATATTTCTACAAGGAAATTTGTAAATTTTTATTTCACGCAAAAACATGCCTTTATAATTATGCCAGCTACAAAAAACCTTTTCAGCACATTGTCTATCCCTCAAGACCATTGTAATAAAATTTCATAGAAATCAAATAAGTCGTTCAGACGAAATCTTCAGAGAAAGTTTCACCTATGTTCTGATTACAACGCCACCTAGTGGTGAGCAGCGGCTAACGAAACACGACAAATTTCCCAGGCCTGAGGAGATAGCACACAAAGTCTGACCAGAAAATATTTAACAGTTTCAGAGATATTCACGTTTAAAGTCGCGGCGGCGGCGGCGGATCCGGCGAAGCCGTTTCTCATGAAAACATAAGAGGATCCACTTTGTGGAAATGCTCTGATAAGTAGCATATAAATGGTTGGGGTAATTTTAAGGTAGGCCCATGGGCTTGTAAAGGGATCTATTTTATGGGAATGACCACTTAATCCTATCTTCATCAAGCACAGCCAACCTTGTGATAATATATAGAGTTAAACATTTTCTAACAAAACAGAGATTTTGATGACATATTTGAACTTATATCCAGGAAGAGCTAAGACATGTTGAAGATAACAGGGCCATAACTCTGGGGAAAGTTCATCGGAACAGGTAACAAACATGGCAGCGCACTTCTGCATGATAACAAGTGTCAACCAGGAAAGTTTCGAAAGGGGAAAATCCTCTCCAAGCAGGAAGACGGCTTATGATACCGAATTGGACCGCGCGACATAGAACAGCGAAATTTCTTTGAGTTCCAAATATGGCAAAGCAAGTGGCGGTTTCATTGCTTCTCAAAATGTGGATGCACACTTTTTTCGAATAGTTGATCAAGGAATAAATTTGAATGAGTCATTCAGCCATATTGTGCGTCAGGTAGGTCTAGTCTCAATGCACAATTCTAATTTGTAGGGTATATCTGATATTGTATCTCCTTATTTTACTCAATGCATATTCCATAGACTGATTTTAGATCCACAACCTTGAGTATTATTTAGTTTTTTATATTGTCGATATGCTTCATGTCATTGTTATAAGTACCTGTTATCGAACCAGCTAGTGGGTCCTCTCCTGAGTCGGTTGGATTTCGAATGAATAAACTAAACTAAACATAGACAGAGCTGTTCGAGTCTGGTTAAATGGACAGTAGAATAGTATCGATACTAGCACATTACCCGTCGGGTGATTGCTTCGAGAATTTGACCTACAGCTTGTACCATCATGTAGATATTGTCGCGTATATGTGTACTAAGTTTGGAGGCTCAGTCATATTTATATACTCCGAACCTAGGGAAAACTCTCTGGACGATGGCTAGCTACTGAATGTCGAATCTGATTCTTACAGGGTACCATGATGTAGGTGTGGTATATGTGTATCAAGTTTGGTGGCTCTAAATTGGAGCGATATGCAAGAGGTGAAAAAAAACAGACGATGTCTGGCGACTAAAAAGCAACGATATGACTCTGCAGGATCCCAGCCGCGCTTTTATTGCAGCTGTTCATGTGGCGACTATGATGTATCCACACAACCACTTGCCACTTAAACCACTTGCAAGGGTGTCAACGGACGCTATCTGTGACAGAAAAAAACTTACGGATATTTCAGGCTAGCTTATGAATGTCGAATCAGGAAATTCATTTGGATAAAGAATAAGGGCCATTGTTTAGGATTTTATATGAATCTCTTCATCATGTCTTTCGGATATCATTGAAATAATTGAACGATTCTGTCTTGCAGGAAACCATGTTACAAGCGTCTGGTCGGTCATTCATAATTCAGCCGTCGTCCATTAGAGAATATCCGCGTCCATAATCCAAAGACCTATTCCATATCCCATATTAGCACCAAACCCCAAAAGACAATCATAGTGTACATAAACATAGGCTTGTTTCCTCCAACAGAGAAGCGGTCAACAGTTTTCAATTTTATTGTTGTCTCTTTTATTTTTCCTGATTCATACACATTTAAAATTGGTGCTGTCATATGAAAAAGGTATTTCAATTATTGACGGGGACAGCTGAATATTGAATGTCGGAGCTGACGCTTGCTATGTCTAATGTTATTGTCGGAACCGAACTTTTAGGTCCGTCACAGGTGGTGCTACATTTTGGCATATGCCCCCCCCCCCCCCCACTAACATCCATCACGCACACGTAGCTTAAAGAATTAGTTTCATGATATTATAGGCAAGTTATATATGCTTGCTTCCTAAGATGGCTGGACTGGAAACCGGAGAAAGAGGCTGTATTTCTCACGCAAGAATGATCATCAAAGGGTCTTATAGGTCTATCGACATCAGTACCAAATAATTTACCATTAACGAGGAAGAGATTTCGCTGTTAGCCAAGAATTGGCTTTTGATATAGTTGAGCTTTGAGCTATGCCGGTCTGACCTGTCCGTAACTGCGAGTCTCTAGCCTAATAACTTCCTTCTGATTCCTTGACTTCTGGCTCCTCACTTCCGGTTTACCAGGCACCGGTGGCAGACATGTGATTAAAGAGCCGTGAGATTGATTATAATATCTGCATTAACAACAAATGATCTTATGAGGCACAGACCTATTACGAACGCGTATATTTATATGGCTATGCACACATGGTGAAGTCGATGAAAAGTAGTTCTAAGGGTAGACACTAGCCTGAATCTGCGGTGCTGACAGACTGTATGACTCTCTGTTAAATCAATATATTAACAGAGAGTGTCAGCGTGCTGTTCGCGCTATCTCCCCTGCAGGGATTGGTCATTCGACCCATATCATTTTAAATTAAGACGAGCATTCTCATTGGATCACTATTTATGGGAGCCATCCCAACCTTCATACACAACGATGTGACTCTTTCAGTTTGACCAATACTATAGGTTATGGTGCTGAAAGTTAATTTTAATTTTCTGCTCCATAATTGTTAGCCTGACCCGGATATTTGTGAAACAACAACCACCTCGATATATTCGATATATTCAATTAGAATTGGGTTTAAAACCTCCGTATGGGTGATTTTTGCGCGGCACTCACCGATGACGACTGTTTGACACCTCGTCTAACCCAGATACGCCGCAGGCGGGTTTGCCTCGGTCTCAAACATACATTAACGGTGGGTGGTAACGCAACAGCCACCTCTAAGTCGGTGTTAAATCCATAACAAACTGCATCTGGGATATGATTAATTTCTTATGGGAAATCGAAAGACCAACTACGTTCCAAATGACATTCCTTATGCTAATGAGAAGGGTCAGGCGCAATGAGAAAGATATATAGATTTCTGCTTCGGAAAAAAACCTTCTTGGTATGAAAGTCGCCATCTTGGATCGATCGGCAACATATTCACACGTATCCGATTAAATTTGACTCGTCTCAGTTCGCGCAGTTGCGACAACAGTGCGGAGGACATATGAATTATGTGTCTTCCCTTATATGTGTTGTAATTATTAGAATTCTTAAGGGCTGCGGTGGATGGATTTTTTCAAACAACGTAAAAGTGTACACCAATGCAATTCATATATCAACAATATAATTATATCGATTGGGGTAGTAAAGTAGGTTAACTCACAACACGGACGGAAATCATATCGTTGCACCAAACGTCGAACCACACGTAACATCGAAAAAAAAGAACAATGCGATTATTTATCTATACCTCGAATAGAATCTGTGTCAGTTTCACCAATAAAATATCTCCAAAAAATTATTAATCATTTTCTTAACTCCTGCCTCTGTTAACCAGGCTAATTTCTTATGGTTGTTTGCGTTTTAAACGAATACGTTAGCGTGTGTAATTATTTGCCTCTGTAAGTAACCATCACGGTTCTATATTTGATTATGTATGTGACCATTAGGGTTCTGTATTTGGTTCGGTATGGAATTATTACGGTTCTGTATTTGGTTTTGTATGGATCCATTACAGTTCTGTATTTGGTTCTTTATGGAACGGTTATGTTCCTATATTTGGTTCTGTATGTGACCATTTCGGTTCTGTATTTGGTTCTGCATGATACCGTTACGGTTCTATATTCGGTTCTGTATGTGACCATTTCCGTTCTGTATTTGGTTCTGTACGGTACCATCACGATTCTATATTCGGTTCTGTATGTGACCATTTCCGTTCTGTATTTGGTTCTGTACGGTACCATTACGGTTCTATATTCGGTTCTGTATGTGACCATTTCGGTTCTGTATTTGGTTCTGTAAGGTACCATTACGGTTCTATATTCGGTTCTGTATGTGACCATTTCGGTTCTGTATTTGGTTCTGGACGGTACAATTACGGTTCTATATTCGGTTCTGCATGCGACCATTTCGGTTCTGTATTTGGTTCTGGACGGTACAATTACGGTTCTATATTCGGTTCTGCATGCGACCATTTCGGTTCTGTATTTGGTTCTGTATGCGACCATCACGGTTCTACATATGGTTCTTTATGTGGCCATTACGGTTCTGTATTTGATTCTGTATGGAACCATTACGGTTCTACATTTAGTTCTGTATGTGACCATTACGGTTCTGTATTTGGTTTTGTACGCGATCATTTCGGTTCTATATTTAGTTCTGTATGGAACCATTACGGTTCTGTGCTGTACAGAACCGTCCCGGTCCCATATTTTGCTTGTGGGCAAACATATGCTGTCCAATATTGGTTCTGTTGCCGAACCTTTCGGGTTTATATTTGGTGTGTTTTCTGTTCTATACTTGGTTCTGTGGAATTTTCACGGAAGCTGAGGTGGTCCGGTGATGTGGAGCTGTCTGTATTACTTATGCAGACTACGGGGCATCAGACTACAATTAATTACTTCCGGGTCAGTAGCCACGACCTACATTGTTTAGAAATTTGAGAGCAGATCTTTATGGATTTTATGAGCTGCGATTTTTCAGCATTTCTGATACATTTGATATTTCAACTTGCAGATGAGTCTTCAAACTGTACTTCCTGGTGTTGATTTGGGCCACTTTGAAAAAAGCATGGTGGATGAAGACATGATCAGTGAAGGGTGAGAAGGCTCCCTGTTTACAAATTGAATGACATTCTGTAGCACCAATCAGCTGTCAGTGGCGGTAATTTGAAATTTCCATGGTCAACATCTGTCAAGACTTCCACTGGTAATGTCCCACAAGGTAAATATTGACATGCCAGGTGGATTTATGCATTGTGAATTTTCTGGATTTTTGCCGATTTTTAACGCTAATACATAACAAGTAACGAAATTAATAGTAGGCTGATGCCACGGAGCTCACTTCTAAAAGGAGCCGGGATTGGCGAATGCCGAAAAATTACACACTATATGGTGGGCTTTCTTACGAGCACTCCCATTGGTCGATGATTGGCGCGAAAACTTAACAACTTCAAATGCATGCTCAATTGGTCTGCATGTCTGCTTGCAGTTTGATGCCATACTCTGAGGATCACGAGTTCGAATACAACACGGGGTCACTCTTGTAGTACTACATCTTCACAACGTCAATGTTTCTTTTTGTGTCAAAGGCGAAACACTGAACATTTTATATAGTAGACCGTATTCCGGCAACTTTCAGTTTAAACGTCACATGATAACATGACGAGAGCGCGTAAAACAGGTGATCTGATTGATCAATATGCACAGGATGTTGCTTTACTGATTGGAGGAGCAGCATTTACAAAGCATTTTCGATCAACAAGATTCATTCCCATATGCACCAGGGGTACCTAGGTTAGAGATACACCCGGTTTTAGCGAGGATGACAGTAGAACGAATGTATAAGAATTACATAATCCCTTTCAAACTTGCATTAATATATCGATTTCCTAATGTGTACAATAAATTCACTTACCTGTAAGTTGGCGACCTTACAAAATATGAATGCTCTTCTTAAATCCTCTCTGTGAATGGCAGTGTTTACTTTGACAAAGGACACCCAAGTCTCAAATCCGAACCGGAAGTAAACATTGACGCCTGTTGGATTGTGAATTCTGGTCCCGATACCATAATAAAATGGACACTCGAAGCCAAATATCTATTGTGTCTTTTGCTGGTGCTGCTCGATCTTTTGATCAAGGATCAACCACAAAAGTCATGGAGACACAGAAATTTGTCTGGATTCAGGCTTTCACTTCTACTGAAAACGTTTGTCGAAAAGAAAGACAAAGATGGCGGTTGGTCGTTGTAAACATGGTAGGCTCAGAGTCAATTTCAGCTAACTTCCTTATTGTATTTAAGGACCAATATAAAGGTATTTTGACAGTTGTCACTGATGACCAATTCGTCTAGTGTAAGTATAGACTAAAGTACCTTCGTTCATTTCTCGCCAGCTGCCGTCGGTTGTAATAAGGCTGTGAAATACGGTAATCATCTTCTCCTTATGGCGTTTTGATCGATGGTGCATTGGCCCGTAGGGCATTACCGGCTAAACATACACGGGCAATAACCAGGGGAATCATTTAGGCAACAGTCGCAGCTGGGCTTGTTAGCATCCTGAAAATCAGCTCTCTGTTTGAGCAAAACACCGTGGGACATACTTGTATTGACAATACGGGGATATACGACACCTTTCTCGGCTAATCTTTAACACAAGGTAAAATTACCGCGATGAACGTCGTATAGAATTACTCGAATACACGGGTTATATATCTAGATAAATATCAGCTCTAACAACAAGGCATGGACAGAGAAACATATTCTTCTTCCCTCATTAATTGTTCGGTTGTCAATTATTTATTCCGCTCGAACACAGCGGTAAGGCATCTCGCATCCCCTGCTGTACGTACGTAACCCAATATCTCACCTGTCGTATGCGTGTTAAATTGCTTTCTTTTCTATGGTAACGGGACGGTTATACATGTAAATCTTCCAGTGAACTGTTACGAACATCTGCGACCTGAGATCCATGCTACATGCACATTATATATATACAGGTCTGTCTAATATATAACATACAGTCATACCATACCGATAATGGGAAGCCAAAGGCAGTAGTGTGTGAATCCTGTGTTCTCGATGATCAGAAATTCGCTCTTTCTAGGATGAACAATCCCCCTTTTGCACATTAATGAGAGAACAAAATAGAGCTTGTCTGTGTGATGATCCGTGATTTCAGCGGAGGTCCATACTTCATGTAAGCAAGCACGAGATGAAAACCATTTCCTTTCTGGTGTTCACACCATTTTTAATTGGAATAAAATTTACATAAAAAAGGGTGGGCGGTTGAGTGGTGGTTGGAGTGGTTTCATGGGTTTTTAAAGCTTTGGTTAGGACAAATAAGAATATTATATCCAAGTCATACCTTCTCCGAAACTTCAGTTTGGTGACGGCACTATGCTCACCGGCAGATTGAACCGGCACAATGGTTACATGAAGGCATACCTTCTCCGAAACTTCAGTTTGGCGACGGCACAATGGTCATGCATGACCAAAAAAAAAAACAAAAAAAAAAAACAAAAACAAGAGAACCGTTTCTGTCACCGACAGATTGAACCGGTCATATGGAAATATATGCCTAGAGTTTTCAAAGTGTTGGTTCAGGTCAATTGAACAATATTTCATCAAACTCAAACATCCTCCCAAACTTCTCTTTGATGACGGTATATTTGTTTACAGCGGCAGAATGAATAATTCTCGTTATTTTATGTGCAAAAGGAAGGGTTTCTGTGACGGACACATTGAAGTTAAGTGGCAATATAGGCCTACACTTTTAAAAACAACACACAATGATACATACTCCTTAAAGATGTAATCAGCCTCAAATCTAGGCTGAAATCGATCTCTCCCAAATGACATATGTATGTTACGTCAGGTACAAAATAAAACACATTTGACCAAAAACAACTAAACTTGTTTCCACCATTCACGAGCAAATAGAAGAAATTTGTCTTTAAAAATAAACGGCATGCCATGCCGTTTATTTTTCGACGGCCGTGTCAACAAGCGTTTACACGTGTAGTGCATTCTGCTTACGTATGCTCTGCCACTCTACCGAATATTAGGCACGAACCGTGACGTTATCCCATGGCTGCAGCTGTTCAGCATTCTCATTCGTGAGCGTCGCTACGTGACTCACACGTCACGCAGTGACGTAATTTTCCTCTCCACGTACAGTACATATTCAATGACGAAACAGAAAACCCGTCGACGCGGACAAAGTTTCAAATTTCTCTGGCAAAATATTCTTGCATTCGTTGTATATCAAATATCATACCTATGATGCTTTAGCAAATTTCGCTGCTGAAAAACAGACGGGAGAGAGTTTACAAAATCCATCGATTTTGAGGCTGATTACATCTTTAATGCGAGTAATTTTCTTCCCAGCCAAGTTAGCTTATGCGGACGAAACGTGGTTGCCTTGATGTCCCCCCCCCCCCCTCGCCCTCCCCGTCAACTGCTTCTCCAGATTAATAACATATCAGTCTACATAATGGTAATTATTCCCCTAATTATACGGGGTGTACGTGTACCCCAGTTTCAAAGAGTTAGGTGCAGGATTGGCTTTTTTTTAGATACTTTTCAAATTTCCTATGCTTTAACATGGTGCTATATAGCATACTTGGCAATATTGTGCAGATATTTTTGCTAAACCCCGCAGTAGGCAGAAAAGTGGGTTACTTTAATATCATCTATATTTAATATTTAGCACTTTTATAATCTAGTCTAATTAGAATATATTCGCATTAAAATATCTGTAACACCGTGTCTGAGAAAGGACAATATATTCAATATTTAGCACCTTTATAATATTATCTAATTAGAATAGATTCGCACATAAATATGTAGCTGACGTCTGAGAACAGACACTATATTGAATATTTAGCACTTTGATAATATCATCTAATTAGAAGAGATTCGCATTTAAGTATCTATCTGGCGTCTGAGAAAAGACAATATATTCAATATTTAGCACCTTTATAATATCATATAATTAGACAAGATTCGCACTTAAATATGTAGCTGGCGTCTGGGAAAGACAATATATTCAATATTTAGCACTTTTTATAATCTATACTAAATAGAAGAGATTCGCAGTTAAATATCCACAAGAGTCTTTTCTCTGAAAAGACAATATATTCAATATTTAGCACTTTTATAATCTACTATAATTAGAAGAGATTCGCATTAAAATATCTGTAACACCGTGTCGGAGAAAGGACAATATATTCGATATTTAGCACCTTTATAATATTATCTAATTAGAATAGATTCGCACATAAATATGTAGTTGACGTCTGAGAACAGACAATACATTGAATATTTAGCCCTTTGATAATATCATCTAATTAGAAGAGATTCGCAGTTAAGTATCTATCTGGCATCTGGGAAAAGACAATATATTCAATATTTACCATGCACCTTTATAATATCATATAATTAGAAAAGATTCGCACTCAAATATGTAGCTGGCATCTGGGAAAAGACAATATATTCAATATTTAGCACTTTTATAATCTATACTAAATAGAAGAGATTCGCAGTTAAATATCCACAAGACCCTTTTCGGAGAAAAGACAATAAATTCGATATTTAGCACTTTTATAATCTACTATAATTAGAAGAGATTCGCATCAAAATATCTGTAACACCGTGTCGGAGAAGGGACAATATATTCAATATTTAGCACCTCTATATTATCATCTAATTAGAATATATTCGCATTTTAATATATAGGTGACGTTTGAGAGCAGACAATATATTGAATATTTAGCACTTTGATAATATCATATAATTAGAAAAGATTTGCAGTTAAGTATCTATCTGGCGTCTGGGAAAAGACAATATATTCAATATTTAACACCTTTATAATATCATATAATTAGAAAAGATTCGCAGTTAAATATGTAGATGGCGTCTGGGAAAGACAATATATTCAATATTTAGCACTTTGATAATATCATATAATTAGAACAGATTCGCAGTTAAATATGTAGCTGGCGTCTGGGAAAGACAATATATTCAATATTGAGCACTTTGATAATATCATATAATTAGAAGAGATTCGCAGTTAAGTATCTATCTGGCGTCTGGGAAAAGACAATATATTCAATATTAGCACCTTTATAATATGATATAATTAGAAAAGATTCGCACTTAAATATGTAGCTGGCGTCTGGGAAAGACAATATATTCAATATTTAGCACTTTTATAATCTACTGTAAAATGACGTCACTGTGACGTCATCAAGTCGGCCATCTTGGATGTTTTTACATTTTGTGGTAGAGCTTGACCCAAGGATATAGTGTGGTAAGTTTCAGCCCCCTAGCTCAAGGGGTCAGAAAAATAATTAGGGAGGGCCATTCCGCCCCCCCCCCCCGCCCTAGGCCACGACAGGTCCCCAAAAGCCCAGGTCAGATAGGGTTAACAGTCTATATACCAGCACATGCGCGTTGTTTAACCAGGAAGAACGATAGAATAATCTGTTATTGTCTGAATGGAGTTGCACAGACCACAAATGAAAATGTACTTGCGACTGTCTTAAAACTTACATAACAGCGCATGCGCGTTGTTTAACCAGGAAGAACGATAGAATAATCCCTGTTATTGTCAGAGGAGTTGCACAGTCCAGCAAATAAGGGGTAGGACTGCCTTAAACCTCCTTAATCACCAGTCCTTGCAATATTGAAAATATGTAGCATTTGTGCTAATTATACAATATATTTTCTTTAAGGAGAGGCAATCGGACAATTTGGAGCTGCGATTTAGAAGAAATATTCAATATTTTTCATGGATGCAATTTAGAAGAAATATTCAATATTTAGCATTTGTGCTAATGATACAATATATTTTCTTTCGGGAGAGGCAGTCCGACAATTTGCGTTTGCGAGTTATCATGAATATTGAATATTTCTTCTGGCTGCAATTTAGAAAGAAATATTGAATATTTAGCAATTGTGCTAATTATACAATATATTTCATTTGGGAACAGGCAAGTCAAAGTGCTAACTAGCAGTACTCCTAGAAATTATCTTCAAAGTAGCACACCCCTTTCTAAATATCACTGATTTTAGAAATTATTTGCGAAGTAGCAGATCTGCTAAATAGAATGCGAGAGAATAATAACCATTCCTGCACCTTAATGGTTTCAAAGCGGGTTAGGGAGGAACCTATGTGTAGTCTCTGTGTCGGAGCGAGCAAAGGAGGAGCGTGTGTGTAATGTTCCTGTATTCCAGTGTCGAAGCGGTGTTAAGGAGGAACCTACGTGCATACGAGTGTCAGCGCGATTAGGAAGAAACGTGTGTGTAGTCCAGTGTCAAAGTGAGGTTACGGAAAAATGTATCTATATTCATGTCTCAAAGTTGCATACGGCAGGAATATATGAAGACCAGTGTCAAAGCGGGGTTCGGGAGGAATGTACGTGCAGTCGAGTGTCAAAGTGAAGTTAGGGAAAGATACACGAGTAGTGAATTTGGGTTTAGGGAGAAGTGTTGGTGTAGTCTAGTGTCAAAGCAGGGTTATGAAGGAACATATCTGTAATCAGTGTCAAAACGGGGTTCGAGAGGAATGTTCGTGCAGTCCAGTGTCAAAGCGGGGTTAAGAAGGAATGTTCGTGTAGTCCAGTGTCAAATCGGGGTTAGGGAGGAATGTATATCTAATTGAGTGTCAAAGATGTAGCCGTTGCGTTCTGCCGTATGGAGAAAAAAATAGAAATAAATAAATAAATTCATTTTGCCGTCTCAAAGTGCCGCTCTGAAGAAAGACTGCCTTCATTGTGCCGTTGTATACTGCCCCTTTGCAGAAAGGCAATATTAAACTGTTCATTCTGTCGTTGCTGTATGAACAATAAGTAATATTTGTGATGAGAAATTAAACCATAAACACGGCTGGCTTCATTGTGATACTACAAACTGCCACTCTGAAGACAAACGGTATTAGTTGTGACGTTGGAAACTGACTTTTGGAAGAAAGACAATTAAATTGTCCATTGAGCTGTTGTATTCTGCTGTACTGAGATAAACTAATATTTTGGGCGAGAAATTAATTTTTTAACATGATTATATTTTATTGTGCCGCCCACAAAAAAAGATGGTCCTCACTGTGCCGTTACATACTGCCGCTTTCAACAAAGTGGATCTTAAATATTCTATTGTTCCGTTACATGTACGAAAAATAAGAGCGGTAATATTTGTGATGAGAAATTGAACCGTAAACATTGTGATGCTGCAATGTGACGCTCTGAAGAAAGACGGTTTTCAGTCCGACGTTCAAAATTGCCGCTTTATATTCTCCATTGTGCTATTGCATTCTGTCGTACTGAGAAAAAACAAAAGTGGCGATAAGAAATTACATATACCTTTAACATCAGTGGATTTCATTGCGACGTTGCAAATTGCCGCTCCCAAAAAAGATTCTCCCCATTGTACCATTGCATTCTGCCATACGAGAAATAAATAACATTTGTGATCATAAATGTGACGGACTGAAGAAAGACGGTTTCCATCGTGACGTTCGAAACTGCCGCTCGGGCGAAGATGATATTAAATTGTCCATTGTGCTGTTGCATTCTGCCTTACGAAAAATAAGTAATATATTTGATGAGAAATTAAACCGTAGACATGATTATGTTTATTGTGACGGTACAAGGTGACGATGTGAAGAAAGACGGTTTCCATCGTGACCTCCGAAACTGTCGCTTGGAAGAAAGATAATATTAAATTGTGCATTGTGCCATTGCATTCTGCCGTACAGAGAAAAACCAAAATTTGCAATGACAAATTCAGTTATCCACATCTTTGAGTTTCATTCTGATGATGGAAATTGCCGCTCTGAAGAAATATGCCCTGGAATTGTCCAATGTCCCAATGCATTCTGCCTTGGAAAGAATAGAGTAATAAACGTGATAGATGGATTGTCCATTGTTACAGTGCCGTTCCATTTGCGTACACTTCACCATCCATAAAGGTGGCTAGCGGATCGTGCGTCTCCATTATCGCGGAGCAATTTCCGAAACTTTACAGTGTACTGATCAGTCTTCATACAGGCTCGAGCAATCTGATAAATTACAGGCTTTTCATACCCTTCTGAAACATATAATGTCTGAGCTTACAACAGAAACAGATATGAATAACTTCCAAATCATCCAAGAGGTGTTGTAGATCTGTAATTTTGAAGAAGTAGAACAGCACATGACTCGAAATTGACTGGTTACGTTGGGGTTACGTCGACAGAGTTTAACTGATTGGCTGACGACATCACGTGATTTCCACTTATAGTTGTCGGAAGTAGGTTGAAAATAGATACGCACCCTCCCAGGGTCTGTCTTACCATGTATAGATGGCACAGATGGTTAAAGGTTGAGCGCTGTTTCAAAGAAATCGAAACTTTTCTGTGTGGGGTGATTAATGTCATGTTTATCATGTAGCGCGAGTCGCTGAGCATCGAGGACAGGGCACGCTCACACTAATCATGTTGAGCGGGCCCTGGCCTTCCACCGTGTATATGCTATCGTTCGATTTTTGATCCAGCAGTGAATTATTGGTAACATCTGCGATCCTGGATAAATGCAACAGGTCTATAAATATAACATATACCTGTCAACGATGACAGTCTCTTCTAGGTCTGCCTTGACCTAATCGATCGATTACTTCCCTTACTATCTCGGAGCTGACCCTTGTCGGTTTTATTGACAATATATCAGTATTGTCTGTCACAATGAATGCAATTCATGTCAGACCTTTCCGACGAGGCCGTTTCTGTTTCATCCAATATTTCACCGAAGCACTTGGCTTTCTCTATCAAAGGAGATGCCAGAGCAATGAACTCCCGTGTGAAGTACCGCTTTTGCCCCCGGCAGCTACATTGATTGACATAGGTATACTGGCAAACCCAACAATTCTTATCTATCAAAATTATTAAATATAGTGTTGGGTCTGCATGTCGGACGTTTCTATTTATTAACGTATAGTGTGGGGCTAATTGTCGCAAAATATGCCCGAGTAGTTTTGGCGTGTAAATTGTTGGCACCATGTGAATTCTTATTTGTTATGATGTTGTGAAATAGAAAAAGTTTGGTGCCAGGTTTTTTTTGAGCATTTAATGCCCTTTTGAGCTTAACCAATTCCCGTATTTGCGTATTCGGGGGTGTCATGCAAATTGGGAGATGGTATTTCGGCAACAGTTCATATTTTTGTTATCCCTGGGGTTAGAGGGCTGAAACTTTGCATACTATATATTGGAATCAAGCTCTATCAGAAAATGTAAAATCTATTCTAAAGATGGCCGTCAATTGGCATCACAGTGACGTCATTTTTCGGACTATTTTCGGTCCTTTTTTCTCATTATGCCCCCCCCCCTCTAATTAGAGGGGGGGCATATAGCGATCGCTTTGTTCGTCCGTCCGTCTGTCCGTCTGTCCGTCCGTCCGTCTGTCCGTCCGAGTTTCTTGTCCGCGCGATATCTCGGTTAATATTTGATGGACAGGATTGAAACTTGCATGGAATGTGCCCAGTACCTCGTAGTTGTGCAGCGTACAGTTTTTTCCGAGTTTCGGTATAATTTTCAAGAGTTATGGCCCTTTTTCTGAAATCTCTGTGAATGGGACTTGTCCGGGCTGGATCTTGGTTAATATTGTATGGACAAGTATGAAATTTGCATGATATGTGGTCAGTGCCCCACAGTTGTGCAGCGTAAAGTTTCTCCGCGTTTTGCGTATATTTTCAAGAGTTATGTCCCTTTTTTTCTTCAAATCTTTGTGAAGTGGGACTTGCCCGGGCTGGATCTCGGTTAATGTTGTATGGACAATTAAGAAATTTGCAGGATGTGTGGTCAGTGCCCTGTAGTTGTGCAGCGTGAAGTTTCTCCGCATTTTGCTTATATTTTCAAGAGTTATGGCCCTTTTTTCTTGAAATCTTTGTGAATTGGGACTTGTCCAGGCTGGATCTCGGTTAATATTGTAGGGACAATTATGAAATTTGCAGCATATGTGGTCAGTGCCCTGTAGTTGTGCAGCATGGAGTTTCTCCGCGTTTTGCGTATATTTTCAAGACTTATGGCCCTTTTTTTCTTCAAATCTTTGTGAAGTGGGACTTGTCCGGGCTGGATCTCGGTTAATATTGTATGGACAAGTATGAAATTTTCAGGATATGTGGTCAGTGCCCTGTAGTTGTGCAGTGTGAAGTTTCTCTGCCTTTCGCATATATTTTCAAGAGTTATGGCCCTTTTTTTCTTCAAATCCTTGTGAATTGAGACTTGTCCAGGCTGAATCTCGGTTAATGTTGTATGGACAATTAAGAAATTTGCAGGATGTGTGGTCAGTGCCCTGTAGTTGTGCAGCGTGAAGTTTCTCCGCGTTTCGCTTATATTTTCAAGAGTTATGGCCCTTTTTTCTTGAAATCTTTGTGAATTGGGACTTGTCCAGGCTGGATCTCGGTTAATATTGCATGGACAAGTATGAAATTTGCATGATATGTGATCAATGCCCCATAGTTGTGCAGGATGAAGTTTCTCTGCTTTCGGTTATATTTTGAAGAGTTATGATCCTTTGTTTATCAAACCTAAGTGAATGGGATATATTTATTTGTCCAGGCCGGATCTCAGTCCATAACCGATTTGGAAATGGCTATATATATGTCATTCTACATTCCAAAGCAGACCACATAGGTCCTGAAGCATGAAATTGCCCCAAAAAGAGTTAATTGGGTGCAAACTTCAAAGTTTACTGATCGCTTCATAATTTCACCACAATATACTCCCAAGGAATGTAGGTCTCATTTTCGGATTGGACGAAAGCCCCGGCGACCATCTTGCATCAAAACATTGTATTATTACTTGTTGGTCGATACTTTGAATATGTATTATGCGAGGCATGGCAAAAAAATTGACTGAAATAGAATTTTCATAATCATGAAGGCCTCCACCGACCAATACAGAACAGAACAATGGCGGAGCAGTGTCGGATTAAAGCGGAAGGGGGGGCATACAATTGAGCAATCTCTGATTGCTTCCTTCCTGTGTTTTTTTTCAAACTTTTTCTCTCAAAATTAATAAATATCATATAAATAATTAATTAGTTTTGGCAAAATAAATTACTTCTTTATTTTTTGGCCAACAAATAACCGAAATAGCCAAATACGTGCCTTCCAGAAAACATGCCATTGCCAACTTTGTGTACTATACCGTATGCAAATACTGTACGCTCAAAATGATCGAAAATTCAGTAAGTTTCAGCTCTCTGTGTTCCTTTGTTGTCCCATTGCTATGATTAAAAATTTGAGATGGAAACCAAGCACGGTGGGGGCACCAGCAGCCCAGACATTTTTGAAATAGCAAGACGTCCAATTCAACAAAAAAATCATCAATCTGAAATGCTGTTTTCCTCTACCAAGCAGGTTTATGAAAGATGGCTAAAAGAAAACCAACAGATTATAGACTATGTTTGAAATGTCAAACAGATGGTGATTTAATGAAGAAACCCGAGGCTGCTTCATACGAGCGTTTTTACATCTCTGCCCGGTTGGGATAAGGGGTATTGTTGTCGCCTCATCTATCCGTCTGTCCGTCCGTCCTCCTTTCGTTAGGACTCCGTATATTTTGAACTACAAAGGCAGGTCGACGAAACTTCTATCCAATATAGCATGTAATATGTAGATGCGCCTTTTGTATGTTTCATTGATCAGGTCATCGTCTGTCTGTCGCCTTTTCTGTCCATCTGTATCATAGTTTAATTCCAACCTCATCCATTATGAGCCTTCTTATAGTAAGTTTCTAAAATCCAGTGTGGTCAAATCACTTACATAATAATTTTCCTGTGTTCAACAATCTTTTCTTTCCATTCTACTTCCAAAATATTCATGGAATGTATGCCCTGATCTAAATAAATCTTCGTATTACATCAAAACATGTTTCTGCAAGAGGTGTGGACAGGGGAGATAACCACATGGAGAATTGAGCTGTAATGTGCTGGGAAATGTAGTGCAAGTTTACATCTCCAGTTTAAATCTCCACAACGCTTTCTGTTCATGAATGACTATATCTTCTGAATAAGTGTATGAAATAACTCTAAGTTGTATTAGGTGTGCATGATATGAATCTATTCAACTTGATAACAAAAGTAGATTGCAATTTATCAACAACAAAATGTGTCCTCGCCCGTAGTTAAGTGAAAGCTATTCAATAACAAAATATGAATACCATGCGAACATTTCAGCATTCTTTTTGGAATCTGCACAAAGCCCCATCAAATAAAAACTCCTCGGACAACCATCCGACATTTCGTTTCAGGCCAGGCCAATGACATCACACAACTTTACAGATTTTTCTTCACAGTGAATATGTGAATACTTTTTTATACCCCCAGAACGTAGTAGGGGGTATACTGGATTCCGCTTGTCCGTTCTTGTGTCCATCCATCCATCTCTTCGTCCATCTGAAATTCATTTTCGGGTAATAACTTGAGAACCACCCATCGGAATGTTCTCAAATTTGGTATGCATTTACCATGCCATGATTAGTCGTTTGGGGTTGCGTTTCACCCACATGTGCCTACAGGTGGCACCACCTGGTGGCAAATTCTTAATTTGATTGCCGAGCAATCACTTGAGAAACGCTCATCGATTTCTTCTCAAATTTGGTATGTATATATCATGTCATGAACTGTGGCTTGGGATAGTGTTCCTCCCACTTACACACAGGGGATGGCGCCACTTGGTGGCAAAATCTGAAATTCGGGCAATAGCTTGAGAAATGGTCATGGGATTCTTCTGGAATTTAGTATGCATATACTATGCCAAGTCGATTGGGATTGCGTTTCGCCCACTTACACCTACAGGTGCCACAACCTGGTGGCAATTCTAAATTTGCTTTCCAGGCAATAACTTGAGAACCACTCATCGGATTCTTCTCAAATTTGGTATGCATATATGATACCATGACATGTCACTTGGGATTGAGTTTCGCCTACTTGCGCCTAGAGGTGGTACTACCTGGTGGCAAAATCTAAAATAAATTTCCAGTCAATAACTTGAGAACCACTCATCGGATAATTTGATATGCACGCGCGGGTTCTCCGGCCGCACGCGCGCGCGCTCGCGTCATCACCGGCAGTGCGCGGATGAATGTCGGGTCAAAAGGTCAAAGGTCACATCCAGGTCCAAGGTCTCCCTTTCGGCAAGGTTCGGCAACAATGTTGCGGCATCGATATACAGAGCTTGAACCCCAAAAGGGGATTGTACATTAACCTGGGAAGGATGGGCAGTTCCATTTGGACCAATCAGCGGTCGAGAAAAAGAGCCAATGAGCGATCGATAAAAGAACCAATGGACGGGTACTAGAATCTCGCCCACGTCTGCGCCTACATCCGGGTACTGGGATGCTTTCGCCTACGTCCGCGCCTACATCCAGGTTCTTGTACGCCCGGGTAATGTTTTCTGGACATGGATGGGTTACCTTTGGCCCCGTTCTATGCCACTGATTGGCTAATACGGTGTTCAAAGCCAGTTTCATGCATTATGCTCATACAGAAAACACACAAGACAGGGTTTTTTGGTGAGATCTCATTTTTTTTATTCAGTAACAACAACAACGTGAGAACAACCACGTGAAAACTGAAGCCCGAGATTTTTTAGCCTCTCGTCCATACGACAACAGTGTCTCGATGTAGGCTCGATAGGGGTACGTGTTGGTCGAGTCACTGATGAGTTTGTCGCTGAGAAAAATATCCACCTGTTGAAACATCGAGTGCAGCCAGAGATTCGTCGGGCCCACCGTTGCAGCTTGGATGATTCTGGAGCCATCCCCATTGACGACCTTGGCTTTCACATACAAGTACGTATGGGCTAAATTCACATAGGCCGTATCCGCATTGCTGATGGTGAACTCGATGGGCCCTGTTTCGTTGATGCTGGAGAGCGGGAGATGCTCCACCCATAATCCTTGCTCGGCACTGGTTTGTGTGGGCGGCACGGTCCACAAATCAAATTCACTGTTGATGGTTAAGAAAAGATATCCTGGGTCTTCGATGTGCGTCGTCGCTGGGTCGGTCGTCGACTGGTGCGTGGTCTCGGTGGTGCAGGTCTTTTATTCCCTACGGTGCGTTGTGCTTTGGCGACCAAGACGCCTCCTGCTTCTTTGGCCCGCCGTTTCAAGGCTTCTTTGGGTGCCGTACCCCCCAAGACATCACCGGCCACTTGCAGTCCACTGCGTACCGCTTGTTTGCCGATCGCTTTCACTCCACGCGTCGCCAAGGGCAGGAACGTTTTGACGATGCTCCCGAGTATGTTCCCCAACCCATGTCCTCGTTGCATGCGTGCACCACTAAAGACGGGAAGGCCACCCCCGGCCTGTTGGGCATAATAGTTCATATAGCTGCGTGCATCGCACTTGTAAGGGACCTTCATTATACAAAATGGGGAGTACGTGCTTGTCGAAAATGAAGTGTCAGCACCACTTTTCCTCGTTCGAATGCCACCGGTCGTCTCGTGTCATCTCTTATATCCACCGTGATAGTGTTGATGTCGGTTTGTCGTACGGGTAGGTAGAGCATGTGGGTGAAACTGTGGGTGGCTTGTTCTCCATACGTCTTTTTAATGGGGACCACCCGTACCAGAGGTGTGTTGATATCGCCCACGATGTGGTTGTCGACTACGTCCGAGTTGACGTAGAGTCCGTACATACCCGACTTCATATCCATCGGGGTCTGGCCATGGTCCTCGGATGGACCCGTGTAGGTCGCTTGAGCGAGACCCAGCATTTGCTGTAGGATAGGACTCAGTACGACACTCACGTTGGCGGTGAGTGGAAGCCTTTAAAGATGCCACAACCCCTCAGCACGGGTATATGCTCTTCGACCTCAAGCAAGCCACCCCTGACCACCTTCGACTACGGACCGGCATCTTTCTCGGAGAGACCCACCACGTGTACATGCAAAAATAATGTAAACACATCCACAGTGGCGCCCCCAGCTGGGGTGTGTGTGTTTGATGATGGGGATAATAAAAGGAATTAATACCACAGCATGGTTGACTTTGTCTCTGTTCCCTGAAGTAGATGAAAAGAGCAGAGTTGTGGGTTCTAGCATTAGTTGTACATGATGTCTGCGCGAGTACGGAAGCACGCTCCGACGTTCCGTGTATTGAAGACGGCCCCACCCGAGTTGGTCCGAACCATTGTACGCGGTGCGGACCCTGACCTTGTACGCTATCTGTGCGAGATCGGATACAACCTGTTAAAAGGCAACGTACCACTGACTCCGGCTCAGAAGACCAAGTTGGTCAAGCATAAGACAGGTCTCCGAACCCTAGGCCAGAAGCGGATGTGCGAGCCAATGAAGTGTGGTACGAGGTGACCTACGAAGGCAAAAACACCCGACTCTCCCTCCCCGAAGGCCATATTCGATACGGTCTCAGCGCGCGACCAGCAAACACCTCCACGGTGACTTTATCTTCATAGACGTGTAACCCCACCCGGACCGAACACGTCTATTTCTATACTACGGCCAGAATGCGCATGCGCAGACTATTGACAACGAACGGCACACTAGCCCAGGCGGATGCTCCCTCACGACAGCTTCCAAATAAGACGTCATACGACACCATAGGATCATTAGGGGCCCACCTAGACCCCAAAACGTCTATTTCCATACACTTTGTCTATAGATTTAATATGCATTCCTAGTACCCGTTCTCTGCATGGCAGAACTGTACAACCCAGAACAAGTCTGGACATGCCTTGATCTCGGGGAGCCAGGTGTTCGGCACGTAAGCTCACTCACGCAGACGCCAGACCAGGTGTTCACGGTGGCCGCAACATTGTAGCGAACGTGCAACATTGTTGCAATTCGGGGAGCCAGGTGTTCGGCACGTGAACTCACTCACGCAGACGACAGACCAGGTGTTCACCGCAACATTGTAGCGAACGTGCAACAATGTTGCAATTTGGGGAGCCAGGTGTTCGGCACGTGACAACGCCAAGCAGACGACAGCGAAATGCTGGCGGGAAAAACCCCACAGACAGGTCAGTACATCTCCTATCATGTTCAAAAATGACCATCCCCATACCCCATACAGGCCTGTATATTGTATAATACAGACCCCTATTGTAGGGGTAATCGAAAAGACACGGACCTGACCGAAGAGACACGGATCTGACCGAAGAGACACGGAGGTCACCGAAGAGACGAAGGTGAACGACATTGTGGAAAAACCCCACAGACAGGTCAGTACATATCCTATCATGTTCCCAGGTCACGCTCCATTCACCCAGACCGGAAGTGACGTCATACCTACAAGAGCGCCCCCTGGCGGAAAAAAAGGAACCAAGAGTTACCTCCCTGGAAAACCTGCGCTGAAATCAGTAGACACTACTACTTGCGCGCATGGGTCAAGGTCAGTTCCGGTCACGTGAACGGAAGCGGAAGTGACCTCACAGAGGTCATATGCAAATTATTGAGGTCAACAGGTGTCCAAATACTCTTGCAGAATACCGGATAATAATGGTGCGCATGGGTCAAAGGTCACTTCCGTTCAATATGGGTTATCAGAGATACTCAAACTTCTTATTATCAATACATCTACAATACAGTTAGTGAGGCAGGTCTAATATTTCTCCTCGCTGTTTCCTGTTTGACCAGTGTTTGGTGGTGTAGCCCTGTTTGACCAGTGTTTGGTGGTATAGCCCTGTTTGACCAGTGTTTGGTGGTATAGCCCTGTTTGACCAGTGTTTGGTGGTATAGCCCTGTTTGACCAGTGTTTGGTGGTATAGCTCTGTTTGACCAGTGTTTGGTAGTATAGCCCTGTTTGACCAGTGTTTGACCGTATAACCCTGTTTAATAATAATAATAATAATAAATGCTTTATTTAACGAGGGTTACACAATCAGTCAGAGACTGTTCTCCCTTGAGGCCCTCATAACAAAAGAAAGATGTTCAAATATATCCTATCTATAAAGCACAATTGATGATAATATATATGTAACATACAAATGATCAATCTCTGTTATTATTTACAAAATTATTTACAAGTTTCTTGAATGAATTCACAGACTCAGCACTGCGCACGTTTTGAGGCAGGCTATTCCATAGTGTGGCACCCGAGTAACTCAAACTTCTTTTGAAGTACTCTGTCCTGCCTATTGGAATGTACAAGTGACCAGCACATGTTGACCTTGTAGTTTGACTTGTAGCATCAGCTGTTCTCTGGAATAGATTTGGTGTAGTGTTATTTCCAGAATTTAGGCTTTTGTAAGTGAGAATTGCTTTTTGAACAAATAATCTTTCATATATAGTCATCCAGTTCAATTGTTTAAACAGTGGCTTTGATGGTGTGATAGGGTCAGCATTTAAGATGATTCGGGCAGTTCTTTTTTGGAGTCTGTGAATTCTTTCAAGATAGCAATTGGAGGCATTTCCCCAGATTGTAAGACAATAGTCAATATGAGGCTGAATATATGCAGTGTAGAATAAACATTTGGCCTTTGTTGACAATAGGTGTCTATTCCTGTATAACAGTCCAATATGTGAGGAGAGTTTCCTCGCTAATTCCTCGATATGCGTTCTCCATGTCAATGTGTTATCTATGTGAACTCCAAGTAGTTTTACAGTTTCTACATTCTGAATTGGATTGCCATCCAGCAATATTTCCAGATTATTCTTCTTGATGCGACAGAGTTTTTGGGGACAAGCAATAAGCATAGCCACTGTTTTATCAAAATTCACTACGAGTCTGTTTTCTATGCACCATTGATTTAGCCAATTTATGTCATGATTGAGGACAGTTTCTACAACTTCAACAGATTGTCCAGAGTTTGTAACTGTAGCATCATCAGCAAATAATTCTATGGCAGAGGTGGTCATGGGTGAAGCATCATTTTCAAGAAGAAGATCATTGACATATATAATAAACAATAAAGGGCCTAGTATTGATCCCTGTGGTACACCTGCCAGTATTTGATTGGAGGCCGAGCTTTGACTTTGTACAGTAACAGTCTGTTGCCTAATGGACAGATATGATGTTATCCAATCATGTGCAGTCTGGTTTAGTCGATAGCATTTTAGCTTGTTTAGTAGAATGTCATGATCTACTAAGTCAAATGCCTTTCTGAAGTCAACATAGATGGCACCCACCATCTCCTGGTTGTCAATGGCTTTTAGCCATTGTTCAGTAAGGTTTGTTAGTGTTGTTTGGGTTGAGTGTCCTTTTCTAAAACCTGACTGTGCTTTGTTAAGTAAATTGTTTTTTGTGAGATAATTATAAAGGCAGTCATGAACATGCCTTTCTAAAATTTTGGATATGGCTGGTAAAACAGAGATAGGCCTGTAGTTCCCTGGCATTGTTTTGTTTCCAGACTTATGTATTGGGGTCACTTTAGCCATCTTCCAGGTAGAGGGAAATGTGTTTGTTGCTATGCTGAGGTTTATTAATTTAGTGAGTGATTCTGTAATTATTGGAGCAGCAAGTTTGAGGAATTTTGGGGAGAGATCATCTGTACCTGTACTCTTAGATGGATCTATACTGTTTAGATGATTGTAGACAGATGTTGTAGTCATGAATGGTATACTGAAGTTGGTATCAGGGGAAACTTTATTATTTACGTATGATTTTAGTTTTTCCAAGTTTGGTTCAGATAAATTTGGTTGTTGCATAGATTGTGATATATTTGTGAAGTACTCGTTCAGGTGAGAAGCTATTTCCAAAGGATCATCAGTTGTTTTGCCATTTATAGTTAAGTGATTTGGACCTGAAGTGGAAATTTTTGATTTGGGATTTATTTCTTTGAATATTGTCCATATATTTTTTGATTCATCATTTTGTATTTTGCTTTCAATATATTTCTGTTTACTTGTTTTTATAAGATAGTTTAATTTATTTCGCCATAGGCATTCATTTTTCCTGTCCTTTTGTGAATGATAGTAATCCCGGTTTCTAATAGCCTCCTTTATTTCTTCAGTCATCCATACAGGTGTAGAACTGAATTTGACACGGTGCTCTCTAATTGGTGCATGTTTGTCAATTACCTGATGTAACATTGATACCTCACTCGACCCCATCGGTCCACTAGGGGCTCCCTAGCTCCAAAAAGGCTATTTTCATACCTTCGGCCACCGCGCATGCGCAGAAGGCCGATATGTCAACCCCACACCCAGCCCATTAGATGCCCCTTCACCTAAGCTTCACTTTGATACCTCACTCGACCCCATCGGTCCACTAGCGGTGCCTACAGATTGCCGAACATTCTCACGAAAACCCACGGGTTTGGGACTACTTTCGGACCGCGGAGGCAGACCGCATCACCGCCAGACCGCATCACCGCGGAGAAATATATGCCCCCAAGGTCACGCCCCATTCACCCAAACCGGAAGTGACGTCATACCTGCGCACAACACTCCTGCGCACACACCCCCAATACCTCCCCAAATCCTCCCCATTTTTTTTCTGCGCATGCGCAGTGGGGGGTATTCTATCCATTTACTCTTTGTATACTACTACCCTTTTTCACGAAATAACACAAGCTGCGGATTTCAATTTCATGTAATAACTATAATCATAACGCAATCTAGCTAGAACTTTCACATATTGTGTACACCCATTTTCTGTTGTTGTTAAATTAAAACAGTTATTTTTAAGAAATTCTATTTTTTTTCGATTTTACTCGCACCACGTATAGGCCAAAATGTCGCCTTATCCTGTGATATATGTATAATATTTTTGCATGGATGCTGCCAATTTGAAACCATTCTCGTCATTTATTCGTGTGAAACTGACTTAAGCGCAAACAAACACGTCCATTTTGAATCTAGTTCCTCTGTGATGGCTAATAATGTCCTGGCGATTAGTGTCCTCTCTCGTAATTTTTACCTGCGGCACGCAGGTCTACGAGAGGCTCGCGTTGTTGTTGTTCTTGTTGTTCTTCTTGTTCTTCTTGTGACTTTTTGAAATACGCATGCTCTAAGAGAGTGTGATCTCTGCCACACTTTTCTTTTCAACCTCCGATCTCACATGACAACCCTGTCTTCAGGCACATTTGAATTCATTTGCAACTATATTTGGTGGAATGAATTATTGCTTCGTTGAATTCCATTCAGACATCAATTCTCTTACGTCAACACGCTAAAAAAAAAAAAAAAGCTGTCGATCGACACATCAGTCATTGTTTTCAGATATTACCATTTTCACTGAACAGTAATTACACGTATATAATCTTTAAGATCCTTGAATTGACTATATACCAAGGAAGATGAGCCGCAACCGTATCAGTGGTTCGGCTAATTTGCATACAGTGATAGGCGACTGCCTTAGTAAGTTGAAAAATAAGTTAACTACATCTATAACTCATTTTATCTACCCAATCTAGATAATTCACAAATTGGTGAAGAAGTAGATAAGCAACGCATTGTCATTATGATTAACATTGAATAATACTTGGTATCAAATTATAGATCATGCATCATAAAAACAAACGCAACAATTACGTTTCAGAAGTTAGGGACAAACTCACCAACTTTCGTCGAATAAAGATGTTTAACTTATAGAAATGACAATTTGGTATCATGTTTAACTTTATCCCCCCAAGCAATTCGCATATATGGAAATATGTTTTGGAAGGAAGAATAAGTTAACCCTCTGTGGGAATCGAAACAATGACCCTCCAATCACTGGAGATGAACTTACTGTCTTAGCGAAACCGACTCATTGATAATACTCAAAACTGACTTTATGCGCAACTGGGTTTTTTATACAGAAATCACTATTTTGTATTTAATGAGTTAGACAACCCTATGAGCGAACAATACATCATAGTTGTAGAGTTTTTATTGTGCACTTTCGGTTACAAGTATGAACTTTGGCACATGGCTATTTTGAATGGTCCTCTTTCGGAACACGCTCTCTATCCTCATTCTCGCAAGCCAGGGACTCGCTTCGCTGGTATTGATGTTCTTGTCCTCTTCGGCACTCAGAATCCCTTTAGATTCACTCCCGTGGATTCAATACTTATGTGTATCAGCAGATAATGGGCAGAAACATATTGCATTTCACATCATTCTCTCAAGTCAGAGCCCATTTCCGCTAGAATTTACTGGTTCTACACTTCACAATTTACGTTACTTTGTCAATCAGTTTTACGAATGGAATTACGTCGTATATTAGCAGATGCTGACTATAAAAGCGATCTGTTTGACCTCGTTGTCAAAAGCTTGGGCCTTATTTCCCGGAGGAGTTTTTGAGTTTGATGCTTAGATGCCTTTCATATTGACTTTAACTTGGCAGCCGTTTTCGTGAATGCAATAATTGATGTACCAAAAGATAATAACGAGAATTCGACATAATTCTCTTGCACACAAACCTTGTTTAGTGAACTAGCCCTGACATTTCGAATATAAATCACCTTCGGAATGACTTAGTGACAAACATATTCGCGAATTGAGTATAGGGAGATATCCATAGATACTGACTAGAAATGTTTCTTATTTGCAGAATTTTATTTTTAAAAAAAGAAATTAATAAAATAAGCAACCTTCGAAAAGGCTTGGTCGAACATGAGATGATATTTCCTAAGAATTAAATAGTTAATCATTTATATAGAAGGAACAAACCATTGACTTGCTGCATGGGAAAGAGAGTCAAGGTATTCAGTTTGCAGATGATAACACACGTAAATGCAGAAACTTAATTAATTATTCTAATCAAATATCAATACTGTCACAGGCCTCAATTTGAATAGTGAAAAGTGTAACTATGCCCCTTGGACAGTTGGATAAAGCCTTCAACCCCCTTCCATAGTTTCACAGATCAAAGAGATGGACCTGATACTAAATTCATCGAAAATTAACTTAAGGAAATATAAATTTTCCAGTTTGCTCGGCAAAGTAAGCGAGAAGGGTGAATGAAGCGCGTCGATTTTCGCGCTATGATTAAATCCTTGAAATTTATTTGGATTTCCAAATATTTGAAAGCTTTTTGTTGTTTGCAAAAAGCAACAGCTGAACCGAATGTTTTGAAACTTGGCATACATGATACTTGTACCAAGACATTGCCAAAGCGATCATTGTGCCTTCGTCTGTCAATTCAAAATAGACGGCACGGACTAGTCAAAACCGTTGGATTTTGAACGGGGAAAGTGAATATATATATATTGTATCAGACCTATTACGCAATTCCTACAATTGTGGGTTAGAAGTTGAAAATTACTTCCCTTGGCATGAAAACACTGGCAGATGGCGCTTGTTCTACATTTACCACTATCTCCGCTGATATGCCTTTCACTGTATTATTGCCACTGCCGCAGGTTTTGACTACAATGTAGTCATTTCTCACTTGTCTTGTATGCAATCAATGAAGGGTATCTCTAATTTGGAGTGAAATGTCCTGGTTGGGTTTAATGGATTTGAAAGAAACTACTGGTAGTCAAAATGGAACATCATAATATTAGACGCATACATTTATAAAGATCAAAGTTCCTTTCTCTCGCATCGACTCGAATGCAAGATAGATGATTACAACTTTGACATAGTTAAGAAGTACCTGCATATGACGTATACAAATATCGCCTAGTAGCATTTGATGGATCCTGTGTAAAATGTTATTCCAATCAACGTCACAAAACATTTTCAAATTAGGTGATCAATATCATGCACTTCTACAGTTCATATTATTTGTCTTATTACAAGCGTCTGGTCCGTCATTCATAATTCAGCCGTCGTCCATTAGAGAATGTCCGCGTCCATAATCCAAAGACCTATTCGCTTTAACACGTGGCTAAGGGTTGTGTGAACATCGTGTAATTCAAGACATTCAAAATGTTATATAAACAATCAAACCGTGACTGAGGTTCAATATTCAAGTCAAAAACAACTTGAAAATTCGTTATGAAAAAAGAATAAAAAAAAAATCAGTCAAACGGATTTGTCTACAGGAACAAGGAACATCACGATATCGTGTCGGCATCATTGAAATCTATTGACCGCTTCTCTCGTGCAAGTATACTTGGAGTTAGGTGCCAATATTATCTTATGAATTATTTATTTCGATATGGACGCGGAAATTCTTTGTCGGTGAAGGCTGGTCATTGGGGGGAGGGGTGACCAAACTTAAGGTTATTTCACTCATATGGTGACAGCCGGTTGGATGGTGAAGGAAGCCGGAGTACCCAGAAAGAACCACCGCCCGTCGGCGAGTAACTGGCAAATTTTCACACATGCACCAGCTAGGCTCGAACCCGTGCCGTTTCAGTGGTGTGAAGCTAGCGATCACCAGCGAAACGCCTTAGATTGTCAAATCTGGCGCTTTCAACAGAACATGTGATTTTTTCCCCTAATACATGTACAGTTTATGTCAACTGCCAAGGTTGTGCTGGCGAACGTGCAGCTAGACAGTTTCCCTCAGTCACACTGCATAACGTTTGTTCGTGTAGACACGTGGCTATATTGCATTACAGGCCGAAACTGACATCATCCACATAGTGGAACGATACCATGGCGACGAACACATCTTCTCTGTCTGTGCCCGTGAAGATGAACTATCTTCCCCAGAACGGACCACCAGCCACCGATGGTCCGCTCATGAGATGATATGTCAGTGTCACATACACAGTCAGAGAAGTATTCTCCACTGTGGTATCGTGATCGTTTCACTATGGTACCGTTTCGCTATGATACCGTTCCACTCTGTGACCGTTTCGCTATGATACCGTTCCGCTCTGTGACCGTTCCGCTATGGCACTGGTCCGTTACGTGCATGCTGTTTTCACGATGGGGAAACTGGAGTGTGAAGAGCAACACCGGAATGGATTGCCAGGGGTTTTATGTTGGATTCGATACAGATATGGGATTACGACTGAACATACAGCGGCGAGAGACATTGTCTATATTCAGTGATTATCTAGAAAAAGAAAACAAAAAGTGGAACCGATAATTATCCAAAAATTGTTTGATTCTAGTGAAAAACTGGTATTGTCTGAAAATCTAATTTCCAGTCTGTCCTCCAGGTGGTGTGTGTGTGGACGAAGTGCGATGCCAAACGACATCTTGCGGCATGACTTTCTAAGTTTGACCTCCAGGTGGCGCCACACATGGATATATGTGGACGGCACGGAATACCAAGCAAACATCTTGTGGTAGGATATCGATATACCAAAGTTGTGAAAATCCATACGGTCGTTCATTTGTTGTTGCATGTACGAGATGGATATTTGGATGAAATGTGACCTCAAGCGTTTGACATGATATTCACTCTCCAAATTGGAAAGAATCTGTTGTCATTTTAATTTTATTGTCCAAAATTAGCCCCATGTGGCACTACCTGTGTTCGGGTGGACCGAAAGCGAAAACAAGCGACATCATGATACACACACATCAAATTAGGGGAAAGTCGTTCTAATTTTATTGTCAGAAAACAAAAGTTACCAAGCAATATTTTTCCTTACGATATCGATATACAAAAGTTTGGAAGAATTCACACGTCCGTTATATTGTTTTTGTTGTGGAAACGACATCTTAGGTTGACACAGGTGGCTGGATTCTGCTGGTGGACGTTTCGTAACCGAGGCCCGCCACCTATATAGACCGTTTGGTCTTTGATATATGTTGGCATTGTGGGAAGTTGATGCTGGGTCGACATCGGGCCTTACAGACTAATCTTTTGTGGTAAATGCCGTCATTTTCGTCTGATTACGATACAGCTCACCAATTCCCAGTGTACGAGTTGTCACAGCGACACAGCTCGCCAATTACCAATATACGAGTTGTCAGAGCATTTCCATAATAGCTCTCTAGATTTTATCTAATACCGCTTATGCCGGTGCTAGGGGCCGTGTGGTCATGTCATCCAAGTTGCCACATGAACAGGTACAATAAAAGCGTACCTGAGATACAACACATATCACGAATCGTTAGATTCTTGGTATGTGCTTTAGAATAGGTTAACCAGGAGACTATACTGTGAAGTCATGTGGCTCTGTCAGTATGTCGGCACCTCTTCCCACTTCCCTTATGTGCGTTGTAATACAGGCATCAAATTTGGAGAGAAAATCCGTTAAGTCGTTCTAATTGTATTGTTTGAAAACGAAACTTAAGTTTGGCCTCCATGATGTATGCGGACGGAACGGAATACCAAGCAAAACACCTTATGGCAAGATATCGATATAACAAATTTCGAAAGAACCCATATAATCGTTCTATAGTTTTTGTTGTTTTGGGGAAAGAAATTCGAGTTGTCCCCAAGGTTGCGTCACCTGAATGCAGCCTCAGGTGTCATCTTGAATGATATCCACATAAAGCGCTCGTATTTTATTGTCTCGAAAGAATGTTAAAGCCCGGCGCACACGAGAGCTATCATCTGAGCTAACGGCCTCATTTGCCTGTCAGCTCATGGCCTAGCTCTCGTTTGCGGGCAGTTTTTGGTGAGTTTTTGGCCTCGCGAGGTCGGGAGATAATTTCGTCTCGCGAGGCCAAATCTTCAGCGTGTGCGGCGAAGGCAAGCCAACAGCTCAGCAGTTTTATTTGACCAGCCAATAGAAACGTATCTTGAATTTACGTGATTTTTACGGCTGTTCAAAAATGATCTCGAAGACGGTGTTCTGCGGGAACTGGTGATCCTTTTCCTCACCGTGTGCGCTGAAACTACACGAGAGCTAGCGACTGAGCTGACAAGCAATTGAGGCCGTTAGCTCAGCTGATAGCTCTCGTGTGCGCCGGGCTTTAAAGTTTGCCCAGGTGGTGCTAACCTCGGCATATTTGTGCGGAGATGGATCCTTTAATATAAGTTCCTTATGACATGAATGAATGAGTATTAAGAAGAAAAAGAAGAAGAAACTGTCAAGCACATAAGTTGATTGACAAAGGCATTCAAAGTTTAAACCAACGGACAAGATTTTCAAAAGGAAAGTGTGCATATTCTAGAAGAAGAAAAAATCTAGAAAAAAGCAAGTTCCCTGTTGCTTGGTCACTGCTAAAATCCATAGACGTCTTGTCATACACAAAAACATTCAAAAGTGATCCGACGGACTAGAAGAAGATAAAGAAGAAGAGAATTGGAGTGATATGCAAAAGTTGGGAAAAACTGACGACGTCTGGCGACTAAAACGCAACCATATGACTCCACAGGAAAGCTTTCTTCGGTACCTCACATTCCAACCCGAGAACAGCGATGTGTGTGATAAATGCGGACTCTACCCATTAGAGGGACTGTGTGTGGTAAATGCTGGATCTACACATTAGTGGGACTGTGTGTGATAAATGCTGGATCTATCTATTAGTGGGACTGTGTGTGGTAAACACTTGGTCTACCCATTAGTGAGACTGTTTATGGTAAATGCTGGATCTACTCATTAGTGGGACTATGTGTGGTAAATGCCATGTTTATCCAATATTCCAAAACCATCGCCGTTTTATCTGCGTGTGTCAATATGATTTTATGTAAACAACATAATCTTCTTCTACTTTCTTAATTGAAAAATCATTTATTTTTTGTTATTTTTTGACTTTCAGATTTATCTGATTTGCAATAAATCTATCACCCCATTATTTTATCGCTTCAAATATCACTTCCGGTGATTGATTTATTAGAGGAGTTACTGTAGCAGATTTTTTTCTGAGTGACATAAAGGAGAAAGTTTTGTTGTATGTTCAGCATAATGGTCCAATCTCGAAACCAGAGCCATCCGGTCCTGTCCTCCCTACTATGCTCTGGGACGGCGCTCAGCAGTACGATCGATCATTGGATAGCACACAAAACCCTAGAATTTAGAACGTGACGAGCGCGTCTGAAAGATGACGTAGCCTACCAGAACTCTTTATGCATTCTTGCGAAACATTTTCTATTCTGACGTCATGACGTTGTTGTAGTGACACCCCCGGGCGTATGTATGAAATGTACTCGCTAGACCGCTTTTGATAGCCAGGTGTGAATTAGCCTTGATCCACCTATATATGGAAAGTAGACTCGTCCATTCCTGCACTTAGCGCCTGCGCACTGTCCGACCAGTGCTCTCAGCACGAAGGAAATCCGAGAGATATTGAACTGAGCTTACCGAGAAAAGACGTGGATCAAAGTTTACCTGTTTACTAGACTTTGGTGCGCATTATTCATGGATAAGAAATACCTTATTCAAACTTGAAGAGTATTCCTAAAATAAGGTTTGGGAATCCTCTTCATTTGGTGTCAGATTTGATGCGAAACGAACCTACGTTTTGACAGGTAAATTCTGAAAACCATATTTTTGTTTGATTTTCTTGTCCTAGCAAAAAGCCAGGGAAATTTTGATTTTTTTTTTTTTCTTTTTTCGGCTGTGGGTTACGGCCCACTTAGATTTTACTCGCTTAGCGTAAGGTCTTCTAGTCGTGAAATTGATTGTTTTGCTGGGAACCGCTCCCCTCAATGCGTGTATCAGTTACGTAATTTGCAGCTTCATGTAGTTGTAAATTACGGCCTTGGTTGGGTCCACGAGGGTCCCAACCCTTCAAACGCGGCTTCATTGCTATTTTTGTCATTTTCGTTAGAGTAGGAATGTACAATTATTGTCTGTAAATATTATTTGGATCGAGAGGCTTTTTCTGGACTAGTTTCCCGTTTATTTTGGCGGAAAAATTCCAAATTTCTTGTTCTGTTCTTGGTAACATTTCTCGTGAACATTCAAGTTGCCTTTTGAATTTGGTGCATGTCGGGCTGGCCCATTCGTGTCCCGGTGGGTGTACGTCCTTTCTTGTTCTAATTTTTCTAGCCGTTTGTTGTATAGTTTAATTTTTTGTTGTAAATAATTGTTCCTTTCTTTGCTAGTGGCATTTATTTTCTGAAATTTTTGTTTGGACTAAATTCATTTCTTTGTGTACTTTCGGCCACTATTGAATGGCGTAATTGTGATTTGTGTGTTATACATAGTTTTTGGTTCCGATTTTCTTTAATTCGAACTCATTTCAGAACAAGTGAAAAATTTGGAAAAATTCAGGCTGTTTCATCATTTATTGTTTTTTGTTTATTTTTTTTTTTGGTATTGTTTTCTCTAAATACTTTATAGAATGAACGTAGATGAATAGATGAAATAACCCTTCTCCTGCGTTTCGACTAATTAACCCTTCAATAGTAACGGTTGGTTATTCTAGCGCACAGTGAACAGTTAATTCATAGCATTTTTTATTTTATTTTTTTTGCATTCTGAATTCCTGTTCAGCGTGTTACACAGGCCTTCTATTTTGGTTCTAACAATCTGAAATTTGAATTTACACTTTTGCTATCCTGACTTCGTGAAATTTGAAATTCAGATTTCTATTTCAATATTCCTGACATAGTAATCGGTTCACTCTCTGTGTAGTACGCTTACTTCGTAAAGGTAAAGATACAACGTTTAGACACCTTTCGGATTATATACATTTTTCTTTTCTGGTAGGCTCAGTCGTGGCCTATGATGATTTAACATCTGACAGGATATTATTTCTTGTTAATGTTGTGCCAATGTTTGGCATACTGAGGCCGATTTCTTCAACATTTCTACTATTTGTGAAGATTTTCGTGTAAATAATATCTTTAAATTTGTCCAAATATCACAACGTTAGGTTTTTACCAAATGTTCAGATTTGACTAGTGTTGACAAAAACTGGCGGTTCAACACATTATTCGTCTTGACTTATTGGAGATTTCTCTGAATGTGTTTTACTGGTGACCACAAAAAGCATGTTCGCTATAGTATTCGTGCCATATCGCATCTTGGATTGTGCACATCCTTTATTTGTAAGCGTCGTTCAAAATTATGAGGGAAGGGAGGGATATATCAGGACAGTCATATTATTTGATATATCCGGACGTTTATATGAAATTGATGCCCAAGCTATTCAAACTATTCGAACTCCGCTTACAAATTGGTGTGGTAGCACACATTTAATTGACCACCTTCCGGCCAAGCATCCTACAAATTCATCTGGGCATGTAAGGGGTACTGGCTCATTCAAACAGATACCAGACGCTTTTCCTTTAAGGGAGTTCTATGGGGGAGATAATGTTCCAAGAGTACAGGATGTACCTTCCTTTGTCCCCAAACTAAACAAAAGTAATTGGGGAGGGAAGGCGGGATGGTTAAAACCCGATTTTGAGAATGGAAATCAGAACGATCTTGGCTCCGGGGATGGCATAACGTCACATCTCGATGTTCCACGTGATTGTTCTAGAACACGGGGCGAAGAACATGTTCAGTTTCGTAACAATTCAAGTGTACATTCCCATAGGCAAGCTCGCGAACATGCACAATGTCGTGGTGGTTCACCTGACCGCTCTCTTTGGCGCGATAGTGAATCCACCAGGTGTCTCAATAGCTCGCGTGACCATTCCTCTGGAACAAAGCGCGAACATTTGCGACATCGCGACAACTCGCGCGAACATTTGCGATTTCGCGACAACTCACTTGAATATTTGCGATTTCGCGACAACTCACGTGAATATTTGCGACATTGCTACAACTCATGCGAACATTTGCTACATCGCGACAGCTCTCGCGAACATAATCGCAAGCGAAATCTCGATTCTTCCATTGATCGAGACGGCAAGCGTGACGGTTTCACTCGAAATCTTAATCGCCATGAGCAGGACTCCGCGAGATATCGCCGGCCCTTTCGCCATACATCAAGTGATCGGCGAAGCGATAATCGCGAATACGGCTTGTCACAAAGTAAGCCATATCGTCAATGTGATAATTCGCGTGACATTCGTCATGAGCGCGATCGTGATCGACCCTCCTATAAGTTTATGTGTGGTGTCTCTCATAGGTACCGTTATGTATCACATAGAGACCGCGAGGTTGACTGGTATCGTGACGTGACACGTGACGAACGTGACCGGTCACGAGACGAACCCGACCTGTTACGACACGAACCCGACCATGACTGCCATCTTTATGGGTCACATGACGAACATGATGAATTGCGTATCGAGCTAGACCGTGACGGTTTGCGTGACCGGCGTCACGAATCCCCACGAGAGCAGCAGATTAGTTATTTGGGTGACGGGCGTCGCGAATATTCACGAGAACGATTGCGTGATAATTTGACTAAACGGTCGTGTGACTTTACACGCGGTAATGTTGAATCGTGTGATTATTCGCTGGATCAAATAATACGTGATGGTCTACGTGATCAAAATATTGGATCACGTGAACTTTTGAATTATTCTCGTGTTTTTGAGAGAAAAATAGAACAAGGGTCTGGTCACCTTCGGGTTTCATCGGATACGCGAACAAAGTTAATACACAATTCTCAAGAGACCACGCGTAACTACGACATGCATGCGTCCACTGCGCAAGACGCAGACGGTATTCTTTCACATGGGCAATGTGATCGGGAATTGAGGACGTGTTCGACACCCCTTAATAAATCCCCGGCGCATTCAATCGACATTGATCGCAGTTCTGATGATCGTTATCTTACGATACAGTGCATCAAACAAAAAATGACTCTGATGGTTGAGAAAATGCGTGATCTTCAGAATTCGATGGCTAATTGCCCGGGTTCATGCAGTTTCTCCACGAAACGTGATGAAACTCGACCCTTAACGGTTCCTGCCGCGCCGGGTTCTGGATTTAACGTCACTCCTGAATTGTCGGGCGTGAGGTCACCCTGTGAGAATAGAATTATAAATCAGAGTATGAAAGGTCACTCGGCTTCTCCGGAATCCGCATGTGATCACTCAGCTCTCGAGATTGGCACATGCATTTCTCCCGTACGCAGTAGATTGCTCGAGAATGAAACTCTAAACATTGTCGAACGTGGAACCTCAGCTGTTGTTCGAAATGACAATTCCACGTCAGCTGATGTTAATGAAACGAGAGTTTCACACATGACTAAGTTATATTTCGACAGAGATACTCAACTTGCACAATCTGACGGTACACTAGTTGACTTGACGACACAACGTAGTATTGACACTCCTGTCTCAGAAACCGACACTTCTGACTCAGAAGCCGACTATTCACACAAAAGTGAACTTTACAATCGTGAACGATCGGCACGTGAAACCCGATACTTCACGGAGACGCGATATTGGGATAAATCAGAGGTCAGTTTTGTCGAACAGGATTTGAAGTTTGACCGCGATTCACATCCGTGTACTCGGAATAAACTGATCCCGAGCCTTTTAGCTGCGCAAAGTTTGGAAAGGTGTACAAATAGCACATCTTCCCAAAATAAAGTTGTTCAACGATCACCAGAATGTTTGACCCCTGAATCAACGGAAAAAGCGACTACAGACAAAATAGACAATGTAAATCTGAGAGATGCTGGGAATTCTGAGCAGCAATGTATGGAATCGCGTGACAGAAATCCTTGTGCATCCACCTATCATGTGACTAGTGACGGGAATGGTGAAACTTTAGTCACTGTTTCCTTAACTCCAGTGCCAAACGCTCTTCCCGCTCCGCTGGAACGTTGCCTTCGCCCTGAAGTTAGGGACACATGTGACGTAACGTCAGTTGTGGCGTGGAGTGTCCTGTGGTTTGTAGCTGGAATTCTCCTGTGGTTTGTGGCGTGTAACCTCCTATATCTTATGTTACTAATTTTATGGTATGCGATGTTTATCATTCCTGCCTCCATGAGCGTGTACTTGCTTTCTCGTTTTCTAAAATTCTGTTTTAGATTGACAAAGCAAGTGACAGAATGGATCCTGGTCGATATGGCTGATCGACACGGGAGAACTTGCAACTATTCGAACGAAGATAACGCTACTTTACTGAAATTTCAGGGGCTCCATTGGGTGAACTTATCCAGTGATTGTCACTCTGCACTGAAATTTATTGTAAACTGCATGGAAAAACAACGTAACTTTCTGTGCCTGACCATATTTGGTTTTACTCCGATTCAGATTGAGTGGTATACAAAACGCCCCATGTCACGTACTGGTTCTAGCCAATCAGTGGCCTGGGTTGAGTGTATTACGCTCTTTCAATTTGACCTTGAACTGGATCACGTGGTTTTAGTCCATTCTAACGTCGGGGCATTGTCAGACGTCATGACTGAGAGGAGGGAATTCCGACATCCTCGTGTCACTTCGGATTCTCTCGGTGCTTCTGACTTGCTGCCGTTCCGAACAACATCAAATCAAATGGACCTGAACCAAGATCTGACCCGATTCAAGTGTGGAGTAGGCCTATACACTATGCAAACAATTTCAGATGTCTTTGTAAATTGTTTCGAAAACATCCAGATAAACGAAACGAAATTGCTGAAATGGAATCTGTATTTTGGAATTAATGGTTTGAATTCATAATCTAGGTCAAAAAGAATTCCTCTGTTGATTTTTTATCATTTCCATATGTTCAGATACTTGAATTCGCATGTGTGTGTTTGTACATGAAGTGAGGCGCTCTATGGGCCAAAACGCATACCTGTACCCTGGAACTCCCATGCTTCAGCCCCCTCTGTTGTGGTAGGGAAGAGGAATGGGGAGATTCGGTATCTTAAAAACGATTTAATTGTAGGTTAGTCCAGTTAAATCTCGGGAATGGAGATCCTTTTTAAAAAGAGCACGAATTTTAGGTTAGTCTTGTTAATGTCAAATTTATGTGTTGAAATGTTTTATTCTATTATATATGGTTTGCCTGCGTCCTACTTTCCGGGAGGTCGAAGGAAAACTAGATTTCGTACTTCAATATTAAAGTGTTGCCCAGGGGTTCCGTGACCTGAGGGCCGCACTTTTCGTTTCTGTGTATGTACGATGGGAATTCCCGGAAATCTTGTCTATACATTGGACATTCTCTCTATTTTTGGGGACGGTTTCCTGACCGGTTACCTACCCGAAGTGAATATGAGGAGATTGCCGAACATATTCATTTCTTCCAGAGTGAGTGTCAAGGAAAGTGTAAAGAATATTATGGACATTTTTATGGGCAGTTTATTTTAATGGAACGAATCGAAACACCGTGGACAATATTTCAGAGCCTGACGTAATGGATGTCAAGATACACTTGGATCTCGCTCGTACAGCAGGTTCTTGCCTGGGAATGTGAGCGATATCCAAGGTGATATGAAGTCAATTGTGAATTGGCCGTCCGTATCTTCATCGTAACCGGTTTTTGCTGGGATTCTGTGAGAAGTCCGAAGGCATATTGTGCTTTCAGTGTAGTCTATGAATGTCGATCGAACGATCCCCTTCATCAGGGTTGGGGTTTGTCTTAAAATGGCGATATAGCCCGCCTTTAACAAAACAGGGAAGGATGTTGTAGTGACACCCCCGGGCGTATGTATGAAATGTACTCGCTAGACCGCTTTTGATATCCAGGTGTGAATTAGCCTTGATCCACCTATATATGGAAAGTAGACTCGTCCATTCCTGCACTTAGCGCCTGCGCACTGTCCGACCAGTGCTCTCAGCACGAAGGAAATCCGAGAGATATTGAACTGAGCTTACCGAGAAAAGACGTGGATCAAAGTTTACCTGTTTACTAGACTTTGGTGCGCATTATTCATGGATAAGAAATACCTTATTCAAACTTGAAGAGTATTCCTAAAATAAGGTTTGGGAATCCTCTTCAACGTTATGACACTGGCCATGAAAATGACTCATGAATGACGTCTTATAAAGAATAGGATATGTTCCAATGGAACCGGAAGGGGCCACGTGAAAGAATTTTTCAATGTATTATGGGACCCACTTTCAGCGACCGTCGTACCAGGGGTTCGTGGAGCGGCCATTTTCCAGCGTAAAGCGACCCCTGGTGGTGAGGTTGCATAATGGTCATAATTTTGTTACTCAAGTTAGTAAAATCAAAGTTCGTAGTTTCCTGGACTGTACATACATACCATTCTGCTTGTCTTATAGGGTATAGTGAGAGCCCTGCGAGATTTCCAACAGAAGCTGATTGATTTCAATGTGTCCATATATGTGAGGAGGGGCGGACCAAACTTCCAGGAGGGATTACGGGTCATGAGAGAGTTAGGTGAGTGACCTTTGACAGCCCAAACAGGTTCCTCTCTAAAAATGAAGGTAAAAAAGGTCATTTTTCCCCAATAAAGTCAAGAATATTTCGAACTGAGGGCTGTTCCATTTAAAAAGGTATGGGAGGGGAGGAAGGCACTCAATATATTATTCTGTGGGTCATGGGAGGAAATTCCCTTCAATCCATGTTATAACATTGAGAAGGCCAACAAAATTTCTATGGGTGGTGTGGTATAATTCAGAGCTGCCTTCCGCCCTCCCATACCTTTTTAAATGGAACAGCCCTGAGAGATAGAAAAACCGATACCGAAGTCGATAAAAACTGAATTTAAATGCTTCCTGGGGTTTTCAGGGCAATGCAATCAGAGGGTATTACCCTGACAGTAGTAGTAGTCATTGAGCAAATTGACGCAACGTTCACCCGGATGTAGAGGTCATTTGTGGCGGTCACGTGGCGGGAGGAGAGGTCACGGGGAGTATAGTTCCGGCAGAAGGACCAAAAGCTACCTCCAGCACAGGAGAGTTCCAATTGTTGGAGGGGATGTATACAGGATGTATTCATCGGCGGTGATGCGGTCTGGCCGCGGTTTTGGCGGTGATTCGGTCTCGGGAAAAAGCTTCCGCGGCGAAAAAGTAGTCCCTAGATAAAATGGTCCGATGGGGTCGAGTGAGGTATCAAAGTGAAGCCTAGGTGAAGGGGCATCTAATGGACTGGGTGTGGGGTTGAAATATCGGCCTTCTGCGCATGCGCGGTGGCCCAAGGGTATGAAAATAGCCGTGTTGGAGCTAGGGGAGTCCCTAATGGTCCAATGGGGTCGAGTGAGGTATCAAAGTGAAGCTTATGTGAAGGGGCATCTGATGGGTTGGGTGTGGGGTTGAACTATCGGCAATCTGCGCATGCGCGGTGGCCCAAGGGTATGGAAATAGACGTGTTGGAGCTAGGGGAGCCCGTAATGGACCAATGGGGTCGAGTGAGGTATCCATGTGAAGCATTCGTGAAGGGGCATCTGATGGGCTGGATATGGGGTTGAACTATCGGCATTCTGCGCATGCGCGGTGGCCCAAGGGTATGAAAATAGCCGTGTTGGGAGCTAGGGGAGCCCCTAATGGACCAATGGGGTCGAGTGAGGTATCAAAGTGAAGCATTCGTGAAGGGGCATCTGATGGGCTGGGTGTGCGGTAGGAATATCATTCTGCGCATGCGCAGACGCAATGCGGAGCTCTCGTCCAATCAGAAGCGAGTATTTCAAATCCGTCACACAGCACTCGTCCAGTCAGAAGCGAGTATTTTGACCCGGTGCATTATGGGGCGTATCCAAGATGGCGGCACGTATGTTCAAGATGGCGGCACATCCGGTGTCGAAAACTGGTCATTTTGTCGGGATGTGGTCACCTAGTGTCGAAAACTGGACCCTGTATGGGTCCCGCTCTACGTGTTGGGGTCTAGGGGAGCCACGCGTGGTCCAATGGGGTCGAGTGAGGTATCAAAGTGAAGCCTAGGTGAAGGGGCATCTGATGGGCTGGGTGTGGGGTTGAACTACCGGCATTCTGCGCATGCGCAGTCTGGCCGTAGTATACAAATAGCCGTGTTGGGGTGTAGGTGGGCCCCTAGTGGGTCGATGGGATCGAGTGAGGTATCCATGTGAAGCCTAGGTGAGGGAGTTACACTAGGGTGTCGTTTCCATTCTGCTGCGCAGGTCACGTGGGGGTTGTGACGTCACTTCCGGGTTTTTCACTGAAAAACTACCTCCAAACATAGAAGAGTTCCAAATGTTTCCCCTTAGACGTCCGTATGGTCAACCGCCGGGACCTTTTCCCGCCCCGCCCCGCCCCGGCCGCAACGCGCGCGCGCGGGTTCTCCGGCAGTGCGCGTGCGCGCGCGGGACAAAAGGTCACATCCAAGTGACAATGTTGCGGCATCGATATAGTCAGAGCTTGAGCACAAAAAGGGGATTCTAGATGAACCTGGGAAAGATGGGCAGTTCCATTTGGACCAATCAGCGGTCGAGAAAAAAGAGCCAATCAGCGGTCGAGAAAAAGAACCAATCAGCGGCCGAACAATCAGCCAATCGAATTGGGGTACTCACGGTGTGCTTTCGCTCACGTCCGCGCCTACATCCGGGTTCTTCTCAACATCCGGGTATTGTTTTCTGGACATGGATGGGTTAGCTTTGGCTCCATTCTAGGCCACTGATTGGCTAATACGGTGTTCAAAGCCACTTTCATGCATTATGTTCATAGAACTTATAGTCATAAACTTAATCTATACGTGTTGGATGAGTCTCTTCACTCACCGTATACACGTATCTCAATGAAATGCCCGCTCCAAACCTAGACCAAAAACACGTACTTGGTCTGTGGGCTGATTTCATTGGCTCTCTCTATTTTACTATAGTACTCTTGCATTCTAACCTTGATGGGTTACATTTTGGCCCCATCCTACACCACTGATTTCAGTTTGACTGAATCTTCACATTGGCCATTGATGCATTATGAATAAAACACACAAGACAGGGTTTTTTGGTGAGATCTCATTTTTTTTATTCAGTGAACAACAACAACGTGAGAACAACCACGTGAAAACTGAAGCCCAGAACATGGGGCTTGTACATTGAAAGAACTGAAGCCCAGAACAAGGGGCTTGTACATTGAAAGAACTGAAGCCCAGAACAGGGGGGCTTGTAAACTTAAGCCCAGAACAAGGGGCTTGTAATTAACTTAAGCCCAGAACGGGACTTGTACATTGAAATGATGGGCAGCCCAGTCATAGACGAGTACATCGCGGTCCTCGGCCTTGGGGTACTCGTCAAACATCTGTACGATGGTAGATAAGGGTCTTCCCCGGCATCGATGGTACAGGTAAAACAAGCAATATTGTCCGCACACGCTACTGGTCAGGCTTTGCAACGTTTGACTGTTCCAACACCACGTCTCTGTGCCTTGATCCATGAAGTCTGTTAAATCGGGATGGAGGGGTGGCAGGCCGTACGGGTCAAAGTATTCGCCCTGCTGTTCTGTCAAGTACACGGCCACCCAATGTTCACCGGGCCGATCCATCGGGTCGGTGTTGAGAACGTAAGCAGCAGGATACATACGGTCTAATGGGAACACATCTCGGGCGAACACCCCTTGAAACACCCTACGTGTCTCTGGGTCATTCTCCAGCACGGTGGTTATCTGGTCTGTATCCATGTTAGGTGGAGAAGTCACACAGCACGTTGCGCGCCTTGTCCACTTGAATGATGTTGTCAAACTCGGCGTAGCAGATCACATTGACGGTGCTCCGGAGGGCTCGTTGAAAGTGGATTTCCAACCGTAAATTGCCTTGCTTGGCCAGGGCCAGCTGATGGTCGTTCTCTAAGGTGGGGTCAGATCGAAACAGAACAACGTGTATCCGTTCCCGTAGTCCTCCCGACTGATGAAATTCCCTTCGTCCTGGTTGATTTGACCGGTGGCTGTAAACAGGCTCTGATAGGCTCGAATGAAATTCGCGCGCCCAAAGTTCGGGGTTAAGGCCGTGGCTGGCACCTGTTGTCCATCCACATGCAGGGCCACAAAATTGATGCCGAAATGTTTAAAGTCAAACGGATTCTCTGGGTAGGCTCCACTGAAACTGGTATTTTCCACACAGGCCAGGATCAATCGCTTGGGTAGTTCCCCCAGGAACAGGTTGTCTTTGTTGGCGGTCGTATTTCCAGCAGACACAGAGAACACTTTGGTTTGCACACGTCGGATAGGGTACTGGGCTGGTTTTGTTTCCAAGGCTTTCATGTGTCCCAATTGAACGGCTGGATTCGGTTTCACTTTTCGGACATACAGGACTGCGTCTTCGATGACAATCTTATAGTCAGCTACATGCGCCTCTACGTTAGTGGCCATCAAGGCGAAGGTCGGAGGCGCCCGTATCAGTCGGATTTTGATGGGGACCTTGTTCAAGAGGTATCGGTCTTGCATGAACATGTCTGCGTGTAGTCGACCCATGAGATCCACCGAGACGCCGTTCGCGGTCAAAGCCTTCCGTTTGCTATATCCCGTATTGTCGTTCTCGGCGCCCATGTGCTCGGCTTTGTCCTGGTAGAATAAAGCGGCTGTCAGTTGAGATTTTTTAGCCTCTCGCCCATGCGACAACAGCGTCTCGATGTAGGCTCGATAGGGGTACGTGTTGGTCGAGACACTGATGAGTTTGTCGCTGAGAAATATATCCACCTGTTGAAACATCGAGTGCAGCCAGAGATTCGTGGGGCCCACCGTTGCTTGGTCGGCGATTCTGGTGCCATCTCCATTGGTGATCTTGGCTTTCACATATAAGTATGTATGGGCTAAATCCACATAGGTCGTATCCGCATTACTGATGGTGAACTCAATGGGCCCTGTTGCATTGATGCTGGAGATCGGGAGATGCTCCACCCATAATCCTTGTTCGGCACTGGTCTGGGTGGGCGGGACGGTCCACAAATCAAATTCACTGTTGGTGGAGGGGCAGGACTCGGCGTGGATCAAGGCCATGTTTTAAGAAAAGATATCCCGGGTCTTCTTCGATGTGCGTCGTCGCTGGGTCGGTCGTCGACTGGTGCGTGATCTCGGTGGGGCAGCTCTTTTATTCCCTACGGTGCGTCGTGCTTTGGCCACCAAGACGCCTCCCGCTTCTTTGGCCCGCCGTTTCAAGGCTTCTTTGGGTGCCGTACCCCCCAAGACATCACCGGCCACTTCCAGTCCACTGCGTACCGCTTGTTTGCCGATTGCTTTCACCCCACGCGTCACCAAGGGCAGGAACGTTTTGACGATGCTCCCGAGTATGTTCCCCAGTCCATGTCCACGTTGCATGCGTGCACCACTAAACACCGGAAAGCCACCCCCGGCCTGTTGGGCATAATAGTCCATATAGCTGCGTGCATCGCACTCGTAAGGCACCTTCATTATACAAAGTGGGGAGCACGTGCTTGTCGAAAATGAAGTGTCAGCACCACTTTCCCGCGTTGGAATGCCACCGGTCGTCCCGTGTCATCTCTTATATCCACCGTGATCGTGTTGATGTGGGTTTGTCGTACAGGCAGGTAGAGCATGTGGGTGAAACTGTGGGTGACTTGATCGCCATACTTATTTTTAATGGGCACCACCCGTAACAGAGGTGTGTTGATATCGCCCACGATGTGGTTGTCCACCACGTCCGAGTAGACGTAGAGTCCGTACATACCCGACTTCATATCCATCGGGATCTCGCCATGGTGTTCGGTGGGACCAGCGAACGTCTGTAGATCGAAACCCAGCATTTGCTGTAGGATAGGACTCAGTACGACACTCGCGTTGGCGGTGACGGTAAGCTGTGCCTTGTCGTTGTGTGCGTTGTAATCGAAGTCCACGTGATTCTTGAAGGGATAGGCTTGGATGGGTTTTGAACTATTCGTGACCTGCCGTAGAGCCTTATAATGCAACAGTCTTGACAGCCCACCGATGAACTCCTTGGGAGTATCGTATTGGCCTTCGGGGAGGGTGAGTCGGGTGTCTTTTCCTTCGTAGGTCACCTCGTACCACACTTCATTGGCTCGCACGTTGTACCACGAGTAAGGTACTGAATATCCACCAGTCCACATTCCCATCGTCCAGGTAAATGCAACGGTTGCGGTAACTGGGTCACATACTTGGCCACGGTGTTGTCAGGAAACACATCCAGCGAACTGTTACTGGGTAGGGTGAGGTAAAACATGGCGACTGAGCTGTCCTGCTGCTGCTGTTGGTTTTAATAGGTGTTCCAGGCCTTGGGCGGTTGTGTCCGGCGTCGTGTTCGTCGCGGTGACTTGCTACGTGTTACGGCTCTGGAGATGTGGGGTGTCTTGATCAAGGGTGGTTTTTTATAGGCGCGAAAAGAAGGTGCCCGTTGTGGTGGAGTTTTGGGGGGTGACTCCGGTTCCCATTCGGATTCCCAAGAAGGTAGTGGGCCACTCGGCGATTGCTGGGTTTGCTGCATAAAGGCCCAGCGGTGGGGGTTCCCCACCAATTCCTGTGGTACATGCATGTCTTTCAAGCCTTGAGCAAAGACCTCCCATCCTCGAGGATCCGTGTGCGATCTGCGTTTACGCATCAGGTCATTCACTAAATCCGTCATGTGGGTGCCGGGCACCACCTGATTCTGTAGCAGGAGTTCGCCTTTATCATTCCAAGTCATATTAGGATTCTGTTTCATCCGTTGTAATACCAGGCCAGCTTGTTTCTTGAACGAAGCAGGTACACTCTTCAGGACTTCGTCTTCCACCCACTGTGGGGCTGTGGGGGCTACCCCTGGTAATGGCGGCTGTTGGAGCGGTGCTGAAGTCGGCGGTGTGCCACGTGGTGGTGGTGGTGGTGGTGGTGGTGGTGGTGGGGTAGACAGGGTTTTGTATTGGTCCATGAACGTCATGTACCGTTGAAGCGTCTCATTGTACCGTTGTACTTTCTCACTGTCGCTTAACCCCGGTCTCTGTAAGATCTGTTGCATCTCTCCATCCAGGGTGTTTATGGTCTTCACCGTAGGTGGGACAGGGTAGGGCGATTGGAGGTTTTGAAGGAACCGTGGTTCGACGAGGACCATTTTTTTCGTGTGGTTCATTGTCGGCCGAAGAGTCCACCCAGTACTGGACCCAACACAGAAGCGGCCAACGGTGCTAAGATGGCCCCGAGAAAGCCGCCTTTCTGTAACACCTTTTTCTTTTGTGTTTGAGGGACCCGCTTCTGGACTAAGGTTCGGAGACCTGTCTTATGCTTGGCCAACTTGGTCTTCTGAGCCGGAGTCAGTGGTACGTTGCCTTTTAACAGGTTGTACCCGATCTCGCACAGACAGCGTACAAGGTCAGGGTCCGCACCGCGTACAATGGTTCGGACTAACTCGGGTGGAGCCGTCTTCAATACATGGAGCGTGGGAGCGTGCTTCCGTACTCGCGCAGACATCCTGTACAACTAATGCTAGAACCCACAACTCTGCTCTTTTTATCTACCTCAGACACAAAGTCAACCCTGCTGTGGTATTCATTCTTTTTATTATTCCCCATCATCAAAACACACAGACCCCAGCTGGGGGCGCCATTGTGGATGTGTTTACATTATTTTTGCATGTACACGTGGTGGGTCTCTCCGGGAAAGATGCCGGTCCGTAGTCGAAGGTGCTCGGGGGTGGCTTGCTTGAGGTCGAAGAGCATATACCCGTGCTGAGGGGTTGTGGCATCTTTAAAGGCTTCTAACGCAAAGGGTGTGCGGCCGGGATACATCTGTCTCGCCAGGTGCAGCAGTTGAGTGGTATCTCTAGGGTTTTTGAAGACCACCAGGTAGTGGGCATTTAAGCTGATGTTCCGATGTTCTTTGTTTTTACTGAACAGATTCTGCACAATGTAGATGATGCTGAGCCGTCGATGGTGGCTGCCTTTGGTAAAGAGCTGGGTGACCCGCGCATCCGTCTCCGCCATGAGATCATCCAGAACCACCAAAGTGTCGGGTTCCAAATCGGCCAAGTTGGGTAGGCCTTCCACGAACGTGATATGGGGCATTGCTGCATACGCTTCCTGCCATTCTCCGTAACACCACACGACTCGAGCAATGGGTGGGGTGATCATGCTGTCAGCGTGTTGAAGGAGCTTCCGGACGAAGTGCGTTTTGCCCGAACCCGTCGGTCCTGCGATGACGCAAGTGAAGGGATGCTGCCAACGGGGGTCCATGGTTCGAGGTGTATCCGTTGTCGTGGTAACCCGCTCTTGTAAATTTCGTACGAGTGAACTGGAGTGGTGATGGGTACAACGTCGGTCGTCGCTGTCTGTACACTGTCAGGGATGGTGCTGGGGGTGGGTACAACGTCGGTCGTCGTTGTCTGTTCACTGTGAGGGATGAAATCTGGCGGGTCTTGAGACGTAGTGGGTGTTCTTGGTGTAGGTGTGGAGCTTACACTCGACGTGGCTTGTACACGGGGTGTGGTGGTGGTGGTGGTGACTGGGCTCGATACGACTGGTGCTCTCTGTAGACCGGTTTCACTGGTGGCTGGTGTTCTCAGTTGGTTAAGTAACGTGCTGACATAGGCTATGTCGTAAAACACACCTCCGTACAACACACTCAGTAGGGTTAGCAATAGCACCCCAAAGCCCACTTGTGCTTTGCGCGTTTTGGGAGACGCTGTGTTCAGAGGCAGCTGCTGTTTGTCCATAGCACTGTGGTCGGACGTGGAATGAAGGAGGACGGCAGTGGTGTCTGGCTTTATAGTCGTTTCACCTGGTTGGCTGCGACCCAGGAATTGAAGGAACTGGGCCAACCTTGCCATTTCACGAAATGAAACAGTTTGCCACGTCGACGTTCCGTTTTCAAAATCTGCTCCACCGTGTAGTAGTCTTGCTGTGTTTTTACAACAGGCTGTAATTCCGTCTCGTAAAACGTCCCCAGCAACGTTTCCCCTTGGAGATCTTCCAGTTCATAGACTCGCCGCTGTCGGGGTAGGCGCCGTTTAATCAGGAAGTGCTCATCGCTCCAGTTGGGCAAGTAACTTTTCTCGAACTTGCCCTTGACTTTACTGATCCGTACAGGGTCCCCGACCTTGTACACCGCCTTCGTCGTTCGCTGCGATGGCCTGGGGTACAAGACACGCCGGACTTGGGCTTCATTGCGTTGGGTCACGGTAATGGGGGCTCTCTCTATACTCCGATGATAGGCTCGATTGTAACCCTCACCAGTTTCGGGAGAACATCGATGTACCGCCTTGTATTCTTATAGGTGAAATATTTATACATGCGGCCTTTGAATGTCCTGTTGAACCTTTCCACCACGGAAGCCTTGGTCTCGTTGTACGTATGGAAGAAAAACACCTTCTGGGCTTTCAGAAACTGTTGGAACGGTCTGTTGAGGAATTCCGTGCCTTCGTCGGTTTGCAAATACAAAGGTTTGCGCCCGGTCTTGAAGATGTCTTTGAACGCCGCTATGAGATTCGCCCCCGTTTTCGTCCGGATGGGTACCACCCACGCATACTTGGATAGGATATCGATGCACGTCAAGATATACCGATTCCCATCGTTGTGTTTGGCAAAGGCGCTCATATCGACCAAATCCGCTTGCCACTGGGCATCTATTCCTCCCACGATGACCCGGTTCCGTAGAAAATGGCGACGGACAGATCGATGTAAGGTATAGGTGTCTTGTCTTCTTAACCAATCTCGGACTTGGGCACGTTGTATCCCCTGGGGTTTGGCCGCTCGATAGAGAGCCGACAATGCACTATAGGCCGCCGGACTGTCGGGACTGTAGTATAAGTTATCCAACACCTTCTCCCAGCGCTTCATGGTGACACAATGATGATGCACCCTGGCTCTATCGTTTATTTATAACGGGTATATCTTGGGCCGGAGTTTCTTTCTAATTTTCTTCATTGGCTTTCACAGTGTCCATGGTAAATGACCAGTCCAACTCGTCTGATGACCGCTTGATAAGCACTTCATCCACATCTACCACGGCATCTTCCAATGCAGACCATAGATCAGGGTGAAGGGTAAAATGCACTGTACCCCCATCTAGCCGAGCCAATTGAGCAAAGAAAGGGCCGCGTCGGATGCACACATCGTGACACAAGTGGATGAGGTCGCCGTCCAGTTCACCAGACAACACCCGTTTGAATTTGGTCCAGCCCTCTCGGGACAGACGAATGTGAGCCGGGCACGGTTGTGTAGGGTCCGTGTCTCCCACCTCCTCCATGATATCGACCTTATCCGCATACACGTGCAGGAAAACCTCGGGGGTCAAGCTGAGATACGCCAGTATCATATGCTCCGCCATGGTCAGTACGTGAATGGTACCAGAATTGACTGTTTCTCGTATTTATAGGGACAACCCCGTGAGATCAAAAGGATCAGGTGGTCATATCACTGGGCTGGTTGAGTGTAGCCGGGTAATCAATGGCATCGTCGTCGGGTTCATGTAGTTGTTCATGGGGTTCTGCCGCCGATTCTCTCAGGGCACGAGCCCACGCCAACTGGTCTGATGATCGCTCGTCCGGTGTAAACAGCTGGTCCACAATAGGCACCACTTTCTCCAAGGCTGTCCACAGATCGGGGACTAGGGTGAAGCCTCGCGTAGGGTCTTGGTAGCGGCCCAGGCGTGGGAAGAAGGTTGCACGGTATACGTAGATGGCATTGTCTATGTGGATGAGGTGTCCGTCGAGCTCGCCGCTCAACACCCGTTTAAATTTGGTCCAGCCGTCACGAGGTAGCGTCACCGTATTCGATACGGTCTCAGCGGGCGCCCAGCAAATATCTCCACGGTCTTCCACCAGGGTGACTTTATCTTCATAGACGTGTAACCCCACCTGGAGTGTAAGGGGCAGGATGGCTCGTAGGACGGGTGACATGCTTGCTCCAATGTCGAACGGTGAATGACACACACTCTGTCTGGCCCTGGTATTTATAGTGCCAATACCACAGCGCCAGGATCAATAGGGCACAGACTAGTGTGAGGCCAACCAGCCGGCGCTGGTTCCGGCGTGAGCGCTCCTGGTCAATAGCGCGAGCATCAAGGATGGCTGTCATAGTCCAGTAGTGGTGAGTGATGGCATGCCTCTCCATCGAGTGCACTCTGTGGAGGACCGCTTCTGTGAACTCGTTTAGGATCTGGCGTCGTCCCTCGTTGTCGTCGCCATCTGCAAACATGGACCGGACCACTGCTCGGTAACCCGTGAATGAATTCACCGCGGTGACATGCTGTAAAATGCGAGTCGCATAGGGCTGGATCTCCGCCATGGCTCTGCAACCGTAGAAATGAAGGTGTGGGATTCCGAGAGACGTGTTTTATAGACCAGATGTAGTTCTACGGGTGTAGTCCGTGATACGTACTATTCTGATGGGTTAGTCCAAAAAAGGGAGCAACAACAACAACACAAATTACAGATCAATCCTTTTATTATGCGTGAACATCATAGAAATGCATGTACTGACCTGTCTGTGGGCGTTTTCCCGCGATGGCGGTCACCTTCCGCCATTAGTCGCCATTAGCCGCCATTTTCCCACAATGGCGGCCACCTTCCGCCATTAGCCGCCATTATCCGCCATTTTCCAACAATGGCGGTCAGACAAGTCTGGACATGTCCAAAGGTCACGCTCCATTCACCCAAACCGGAAGTGACGTCATTTTTACATCCGGGCACTTCGCGTCTGCGCCTGCTTTGAGGTATGTATGAGGGTCTTCATGCGCGCGCGCGCGCGCAATGCGGCTCAGTCGTACACCAGTACACCAGTCTCGATCCTCGACTTGGGGTAGAGTGTGCTAAAAATAGATTACCAGCTAGCGTGCTATAAAAGGGAAGCGGCCTGGCCGTTTCATCAGACACTCTGTCAACCACCAAGATGTTCACTTGCACAACTTGCCAGAAGCAGTTTACTCGCCCAGAAGATTTGCGACGCCACGAGGCCTCCACCCACAACGGTACACTATATACTTGTATAACCTGCGCACGATCATTTAATCGGGAAGATGCTTTACTGCGCCACGAACGTTCAATTCATGGGCCGCCCAAGCGTCCATGCGAGGATTGTGGTCAACGCTTCAAACGACGCAGTCAGTTGCTGCGACACCAACGGTTGATTCATGCTCCGGTACAGAGTCATACGCCTGACAACATCGAACATTTTCTGGGCGATTCCACCAAGATGTTCACTTGCACAACTTGTCAGAGGCAGTTTACTCGTCTGGATAATTTACGACGCCACGAGGCCTCCACCCACAACGATGCACGGTATACTTGTATAACCTGCGCAGGGTCATTTAATCGGGAGGCTCAGTTACTGCGCCACGAACGTTCAATTCATGGGCCACGCAAGCGTCCATGCGAGGATTGTGGTCAACGCTTCAAACGACGCAGTCAGTTGCTGCGACACCAACGGTTGATTCATGGTCCGTCTCTACGGTTTGGGCGACAACTTCCTACTGAAGAGGAGCCGCGGAAGGTCAGACCCAGTGAAGATAAGCCCGGGGAGACGAACGCCACTGGTGATGCGATGAAGGAGAGCCCGCCTATACCCACAGTTCAGAAGAGCCTGGATATCCAGCCGGACCCCAGCGTTACGGTTTCGAGTCATACGCCTGACAACATCGAACATTTTCTGGGCGATCTCTTACAGGACAACCATCCAGTGAGTGACATCGATCGGCGCCATTGGTCCATGACACGGCACTGTTTCCACCCTCATGGCCCTATTCAAGATATTTACAATTTTCCACTGACCAACCGCACCCGTCTACGCAGCTACGTGGAAGCCATCTTCAAAGATCAAACTACGGCCTTCAAATTGAATGTCGCTTTCGGATACATCTTACGTCACAAAAAGACGGGCCAGTTACGGTATTCTTATCCCGGCAATAATATCTATGTGTCTGACCAGCCGTTCACCATCATTAACCGGAGGTCACTAGAGACGATGCTGGAGATACTGGACACCGTGGAACCCTTGAGATGGGCACATCGTCAACGCCCCAACATACAATGGGTGGTAGAGAGGGTAACCAATATCACGTTTTTCCTGACCAAGCTGACCGACCACCACCATCGGTTGAATGCGTCACCCTCGCATTGATGAATACCATAACATGCCGCACATACTCTCTATGTCTACATGCTGATCGTTGAATTGAGCTCAGTAAACCCTTGTACCTAATGTGACGGTGCGTTAAATAATAAAACACGATGTTTGATATTTCAGTTTGTTTTGCTGTGAACATACTAAACATACCCAGGGCGGTTCCCCCAGCCTGGGTGTGATGTAACATTGGGGATAATAAAATATATAAACATTGCTGAACTTGTTGTTATTCACGACAACCGCTATCCGATTGTATAATACTCCGCGCGCGCGCGCACACTGCCGGTGATGACGCGCGCGCGCGCTGCGCGCGGGGCGGGGCGGGGCGGGAAAAGGTCCCGGCGGTTGACCATACGGACGTCTAAGGGGAAACATTTGGAACTCTTCTATGTTTGGAGGTAGTTTTTCAGTGAAAACCCCGGAAGTGACGTCACAACCCCCACGTGACCTGCGCAGCAGAATGGAAACGACACCCTAGTGTAACTCCCTCACCTAGGCTTCACATGGATACCTCACTCGATCCCATCGACCCACTAGGGGCCCACCTACACCCCAACACGGCTATGATACGGCCAAAGCTTTAATACATGCTTAAACTCTAATCATATCTAGATATCAGATTACATTTTCTAGAGTACTGGTTACAAGGGGCACTAAAAAGTCACTCTTCCAATACAATTTTGTAGAGAAATTGCTACCATAGGCATTGAAGCACAGCTAGTAACATTTTAGAATCATATATAATCATTTGTATTAAGAAAAGTACATGTATGTATTTGTGCCTACTGTTTTATTGACAGATTTCTGTTCTGTCAATATTTAAATGCCAAGAATATAATTGTTAAAGTTATTTATTTGGCTGCTTTAATCCTCTAATAATTCAATCACAGGAAATGAAATTTCCCACCATAAAATTTGGGGGTGATCAAATTTATTAGAACAGGAAGTTGACAAAATGTTTCAAAATTATGCATATAATACAATATTTCTTCTTTATTTCCACGATTTTAGAGGGTGATCAAAAATAGAGAATATTGTCCCCAAAATTGAGGGTGATTGAATTTGGACAGGGGGATTGAATTATCAGAGGAATTAACAGAGAGTTCATTCTTCCTCTGGCCATGACTTAATTCAGTTAATATTAATTTTAAATGTCTTGTAAATGTTCGTTAAGCACGTTCGTTAAGTAATGATAATTTCCAATTTATGAGTAACAAATTTAATCAATACTAACTGGATTTCACGTTTCGTCTGCTTCTTTCACACACAACAGGGTGACAAGGTATAGCACAAGTTCTCTAATTTGTATTTTCTACATCACTGTTTGACTTGTCTACAATTTGTGATATTAATCCGGGTCTCCCACTATAGTCGTTTCATGCTTCACTGATCACTGTGTGCTAGAAATAACCAGACGAGCCTTTCAGCTTGATTAGCTCTGCCTTTGCTTGAAGAAATCATATTGAACTGACAACATTTAACCACATATGCTTATAACATTTGCAAATTGTCCGGTAATGAGCGAGTCAATCCGAATCCTTTCATCGGCAAAATAAGGAGAACCATTGACATTAGAACCTTGATTTTTGGCATGAACATGCATTAGGGGACTGTTACTAGCAAGTTCTGAGCTGACCTACTTTTGATGAAAATTTGACCTACTTAGGTGACCTATAACATTACGCTTGGACCAAGTCATCATCCTCACCCTACTTCGTAGGTCCTGTGAAGTTAGTCACACTAGTCTCCTCATGATAAAATAAGATTGATTCTTATAGATATTTGTAGTTATAGGTATAGTTGAAAGTATATGAGTGATCGCAAAAACATGCTTTGATTCCCATATCAGTGTTCTACCTACTCAGGACACTACCCTGGCGTCCCTCTTCATAAAGTGCGCTGTACTGAGCAGTGCTGTCTAATGTGAAAAGCATAGGGTGCAATCGACTTATATCGAAGGAAACCCATGGCACTCAGAAATCTGTGATGTATATGTGACATAAAATACATGTATTATGTGATATAAAATGCACAAACTGAGATGCTAGCCTGGCTATTTCTAACACCTGGTGGTCACGAGAGCATAGAACGGGTGAAGCGAGAGCCCCAAACTATTACCTTTAACCTTTTCATGCCTGTTGAATGTTAGCATTAGTTTTCTTTCTCCATTCTGCAGTTAAAATTTCATAATGTAAAATAGAACAGTTACACCATTTTAGTTCAACTGGTTTCCGCTATATCTTGATGAGTCTGAGTTTATCTTTCGTTAACATATGACATGCACACATTTGTTGCTTTTTATTGCTGAAGAGATCGATGTAGAATATGATAGTGATATAGTTCAGCCAGAGTCAGTTTGCTAATGCAATTGGCGTTGGTAGGAGAAAATGCAAACAATACTACTGGCACACTGATATAACGCTGATACTGACATTCTATAGCCACCTAATTACAGCAAGCTTATTCAATATGCATGTTATTGGGGGTGACAGAGAAAGGTTTGTGGAGGGGACCATTTCTGCAAAATCAGTGCTTTTCTTCATTGGAGTATCAGTAAAATATTTTAAGTAACAATGAGAAAATGACTAACAATGGATCATTACAGATTTTAGTAGTTTCTGTCCTTGGAATTATGATGATGTAGCTTTAGCTTTTCCAGAAGTCATTGTGTTCACCAATTTAGATGATGTATCGCACACTTGTAGCATTCGTACTCCTGCACACTATCGTTTTCATGCTCTTGAGTGGAATCAAAAATAATACCACCCCTCTCAAAATCTTCATATCCAGGCACAAGCCAAATATGAATTTTAAATATTTTCTTTATCTCTGAGAGTTGTCTATGTGGTAATGTAATATTTAGAGCTGCTCATTTTCATAAGACTCTGAAAATTGTGTCCAGTAGTAGTAAAAGCTGAAATTCCCGCTCTTTTATGCAAATGAGATGAATTTGTGGCGGTCACGTGGCGGCTCTCGTCCAATCAGAAGCGAGTATTTCAAATCCGTCACAGAGCTCTCGTCCAATCAGAAGCGAGTATTTCAAATTGACCAAAAAGCTACCTCCAGCACAGGAGAGTTCCAATTTTTCCAGGTCAAAAATAGTTCCATGTATTCATCCGCGGTGATGCGGTTTTGGTGGTGATGCGGTCTGCTTCCGCGGAGAAAAAGTAGTCCCTAGATAAAATGATCCGATTGGGTCGAGTGAGGTATCAAAGTGAAGCTTATGTGAAGGGGCATCTAATGGGCTGGGTGTGGGGTTGAGTTATCGGCATTCTGCGCATGCGCGGTGGCCCAAGGGTATGAAAATAGCCGTTTTGGAGCCACTAATGGGCCGATGGAGTTCTATGAGATATCAAAGTGAAGCATTCGTGAAGGGGCATCTGATGGGCTGGGTGTGGGGTTGAAATATCGGCATTCTGCGCATGCGCGGTGGCCGAAGGGTATGGAAATAGACGTTTTGGAGCTAGGGGAGCCACTAATGGGCCGATGGAGTTGTATGAGGTATCAAAGTGAAGCCTATGTGAAGGGGCATCCAGACATGGGTGGGTGCATGTAAAATTTTTCCTGAAAAAATACGGAACACGGACTTTATCGAAAAACCTGGGAAAATGCCTATATGGGGTATGGGGGTATATAGGTCGCCGGGCTTAACGGGGCTTGTCTATCAATAGAGTTATCTCCCCCTAGTTCCAGGGTGGGTGTATGTAAAATTTTCCTGAAAAAATACGGAATACGGACTTTATCCTAAATTACGGGAAAATGCCTATATGGGGTATGGGAGGTATAGGATCAATGTTTGTCCCCCTGGGAAACCTACTTCTCGACATTTGCGGTATGGGTTGTGGGGTCGCGTTTTCTTAGTCTCGTCATTTAGAACATGATAGGAAGTGTCCCGGCACGAATCGGTGAAATTTTTGAAAAAAAGTCACCGAGCCCCATATAGGCCCATACTGGGGTATAGGATCAATGTTTGTCCCCCTGGGAAACGTACTTCTATACATTTGCGGTAGGGTTGTGGGATCTCGTTTTACTCGTCTCGTCAAGACAAACATGATAGGAAGTGTCCCCGTGCGAATCGGTGAAATTTTTGAAAAAGTACGATATAGACCCATATAGACATATATATATAAATATATATTCCCATACTGGGGTATAGGTTCAATGTTTATCCTACTGGGAAACCCACTTCTATACATTTGCGGTAGGGTTGTGGGGTCTCGTTTTTCACGTCTCGTCATGTAGAACATGATAGGAAGTGTTGCGGAGCGAATCGGTGCAATTTTTGAAAAAAGTCACCAAGGCCTGGGTAGGCCCATAGGCCTATATACTGCATGGCTATGGGCTATAGACTCATACGGGGTGGACATGTTGGAGTCTAGGTGAGCCCCTAATGATCCTATGAGGTCGTATGAGGTCTTATTTTGAAGCTCTCATGCAGGAGCATCCGACTGGGCTAATGGTTCGTCCGTGTTCAATAGTCTGCGCATGCGCAGTCTGGCCGTAGTATAGAAAACAGGCATTTTGGGTGCTATGTAGGGGTGTGTTTGGGATAGAGATGGGCTATTCACGGTTCGAATGGGTCGTGTGAGGTGTCAAAGTGAAGCTTGTGTGGGGGAGAGTCAGGATGGCGTGTTTTTAAGTGCAAGTCGCGTTAATCTGCGCATGCGCAGTTGGTTGTAGTAAGTAAAGTGGCCATTTTGGGGCAGTACATGAAGGTGTTTGGGGTAAAGAGGGACCATCCTTGGTCCGAATGCGTCGTGTGAGGTGTCATTTTGTTGCTCACTGACCTTTGAACCCGGCGCGCGCGGGTGTAAAGGTTTCCACCGCGGTGGAAACCTTTGCGCGCCGGGGTCAAAGGTCAGTTCCGGTCACGTGAACGGAAGCGGAAGTGACCTCACAGAGGTCGTATGCAAATGTCACTTCCGAGATCTGAGCTCCACAGGTGTTGAGCTCCAAGAGCTCCGATCCAAGAGCTCTGCCACACGGGAGTTCCCACCACCACCACCACCACCACCGGGCGTGGAGCTCTCGGAGCTCTGCCACACGGGAGCTACCACCACCACCACCACCACCACCGGGCGTTGACGCCAGTCAACGCCCGATGGTGGCGTTGGTGATGGCGTTGGTGGCGTTGGTGGTGGCGTTGGTGGCGTTGGTGGTGGCGTTGATTTTTTTTGTCACTTTCGATGTGAATTCAAGGAAAGGAGATGGTACTGACCTGTTTGTGGGGGTTCGTTTGAGTGTGCTAAAAATAGATCACCAGCTAGCGTGCTATAAAAGGGAAGCGGCCTGGTCGTTTCAACAGACACTCTGTCAACCACCAAGATGTTCACTTGTACTACGTGCTCGAAAGCATTCACTCGTCTGCACGACTTGCGCCGCCATGAGGCTACCAAGCACGAAGGAACCGCCCGGCATAGCTGTACGACATGTACACTGTCGTTTCAGCGCCCAGATCATTTACAGCGCCACACGCGTGCACGCCATGAAGTACCCAAGCGTCCATGCGAAGAATGTGGTCGGATTTTCAAACTGACCAGTCAGTTGCTGCGACACCAACGCACACGACACCCTGTTCTGCAGTCACGTCTGCAGGTAGAAGAGTCCGTAGGCACCAGTATCGAGAAAGCGGGAACTCCCACCCATCGCACGAGAGTTGAAGATGATGTCGCCCTAATTCAAGAGTCAAATTCCGACGACAAGACATTGGGCCAGATTTTGCACGACGAGGAGAGCAAAGTACACTTCGTGGACGAACCCATACATGTTCCTAGCGATCTGTTACACGAACACCATCCAGTGAGTGACATCTATCGGCGCCATTGGCACATGATCCGGCACTGTTTCTATCGTCATCGCCCCATTCAATATATCTACAATTTCCGACTGACCAACCTCACCCGCCTACGCAGCTACGTGAAAGCCATCTTCAACGATCAAACTACGGCCTTCAAGTTGAATCTGGCGTTTGGTTATGTGCTGCAGCATAAGGACACAGACCAAGCAGCCCGATATTTTTACCCGAGCAGTAACATCCGGGTATTTGACCAACCGTTTACCATCATTAACCGGGCGTCGCTAGAGGCAATGCTGGAGAAACTGGATACCGTGGATCCCTTGGAATGGGCCCAACAACAACGCCAAAACACACAATGGGTCGTAGAGAGGGTGACCAATGTCACGTTTTTCGTTACCAAGCTGACCGACCACCCCCATCGGCTGAATGTGCCACCCTTGCACTGATGAATACCATAGCATGCAATACATGCTCTATATGTCTGGTCCTCGACTTGGGGTAGTTGAACTGAATGTGCTAAAAATAGATCACCAGCTAGCGTACTATAAAAGGGAAGCGGCCTGGTCGTTTCATCCGATACTCTGTCAACTACCAAGATGTTCACTTGCACAACTTGCCAGAAGCAGTTTACTCGCCCAGAAGACTTGCGATGTCACGAGGCCTCCACCTAGACTGGTACACTATATTCTTGTATAACCTGCGCACGGTCATTTAATCGGGAAGATGCTTTACTGCGCCACAAACGCTCACTCCACGAGGGTGCGAAGGAACAATGTTATGAATGTGGTCAACTCTTCAAACAGATGCTTCGGACATGCCTCAACTCGGAATGTACACCTCGAGAGCTACAAAATGACACCCCACACGACGCATTCGGACTGAGGATGAAGCATCCCTACCCCAAATACCTTCCTGTACTGCCACAAAATGTCCACTTTCGCTACTACTCGTACCGATGACGTCATCAATGACGTCATAGATGACGCGGACATCCCTCAAATCGGAATGTACACCCCGAGAGCAACAAAATGACACCTCACACGACGCATTCGGACCAAGGATGGTCCCTCTCTACCCCAAACACCTTCATGTACTGCCCCAAAATGGCCACTTTACTTACTACAACCAACTCCGCATGCGCAGATTAACGCGACTTGCACTTAAAAACTCGCCATCCTGACTCTCCCCCACACAAGCTTCACTTTGACACCTCACACGACCCATTCGAACCGTGAATAGCCCATCTCTATCCCAAACACACCCCTACATAGCACCCAAAATGCCTGTTTTCTATACTACGGCCAGACTGCGCATGCGCATATTATTGAACACGGACGAACCATCAGCCCAGTCGGATGCTCCTGCATGAGAGCTTCAAAATAAGACCTCATACGACCTCATAGGATCATTAGGGGCTCACCTAGACTCCAACATGTCCACCCCGTATGGGTCTATAGCCCATAGCCATGCAGTATATAGGCCTATGGGCCTACCCAGGCCTTGGTGACCTTTTTCAAAAATTGCACCGATTCGCTCCGCAACACTTCCTATCATGTTCTACATGACGAGACGTGAAAAACGAGACCCCACAACCCTACCGCAAATGTATAGAAGTGGGTTTCCCAGTAGGATAAACATTGAACCTATACCCCAGTATGGGAAGATATATTTATATATATATATGTCTATATGGGTCTATATCGTACTTTTTCAAAAATTTCACCGATTCGCACGGGGACACTTCCTATCATGTTTGTCTTGACGAGACGAGTAAAACGAGACCCCACAACCCTACCGCAAATGTATAGAAGTAGATTTCCCAGTAGGACAAACATTGATCCTATACCTCCCATACCCCATATAGGCATTTTCCCGTAATTTAGGATAAAGTCCGTATTCCGTATTTTTTCAGGAAAAATTTTACATACACCCACCCTGGAACTAGGGGGAGATAACTCTATTGATAGGCAAGCCCCATTAAGCCCGGCGACCTATATACCCCCCATACCCCATATAGGCATTTTCCCAGGTTTTTCGATAAAGTCCGTGTTCCGTATTTTTTCAGGAAAAATTTTACATGCACCCACCCATGTCTGGATGCTCCTTCACATAGGCTTCACTTTGATACCTCATACAACTCCATCGGCCCATTAGTGGCTCCCCTAGCTCCAAAACGTCTATTTCCATACCCTTCGGCCACCGCGCATGCGCAGAATGCCGATATTTCAACCCTACACCCAGCCCATCAGATGCCCCTTCACGAATGCTTCACTTTGATACCTCATAGAACTCCATCGGCCCATTAGTGGCTCCCCTAGCTCCAAAACGGCTATTTTCATACCCTTGGGCCACCGCGCATGCGCAGAATGCCGATAGTTCAACCCCACACCCAGCCCATTAGATGCCCCTTCACCTAAGCTTCACTTTGATACCTCACTCGACCCAATCGGACCATTTTATCTAGGGACTACTTTTTCTCCGCGGAAGCAGACCGCATCACCACCAAAACCGCATCACCGCGGATGAATACATGGAACTATTTTTGACCTGGAAAAATTGGAACTCTCCTGTGCTGGAGGTAGCTTTTTGGTCAATTTGAAATACTCGCTTCTGATTGGACGAGAGCTCTGTGACGGATTTGAAATACTCGCTTCTGATTGGACGAGAGCCGCCACGTGACCGCCAAAAATTCATCTCATTTGCATAAAAGAGCGGGAATTTCAGCTTTTACTACTACTGTGTCCCATTCTGGGTCAAAACTTTTGGACAGGTGTCTATCTCAGTCTGGGAAACTAAAAACTTTTATTTCTGAGTTAAAAAATAATTAATGAAATGGTTATGGTCAGTTGTCTTAATTTAAAGGTACCAGACATGATCATATTTCTCAATTCCTGAATCCATTATCTTAGAAGTGTCCAACATCCGACAGAATTAACCTCGTTTTTGACTCGTACATTGAAATTTACTTTCAACTCTTTCTGTTTTCAGAAATCTCCAACATCCAGTCGAAAAACTTCTCAAGATGTGACAAACTCTCAAAATTTGGGGTCAAGTGCATCTAAGGCTCAATCCAAAACACCCAGTACCTCTTCAACGGAGGGCACCATATCACCCATGTTCAGCAAGAAAACCAAATCCATCGTCTGGGGCATGCAGCAGAGGGCCGTACAGGGCATGCTCGACTTAGATTATGTCTGCTCCCGCTCAGAACCCTCCGTTGTTGCTATGGTGTACCCATTTACGTAAGTTCTGATGCAGTGGTATGCTAAATTAATGTATGACCTCTTCGCTTTTTAAACATAATACTTTTCCACACTTCTGGATCTGGATTTTCATTTTAAGTAATTGATATTGACCCTGAATGGTAATTTGTACTTTCACTTTGCCTGTTTATCTGTACAGAGGTTTTTCGTATTTTCTTAAACTGACAAAGACCGATACCCCATACAAAATCTTCCCTTCAACGACATCATTGTATGTTCATGCTCACTTGACTGATTTCTCTCTCTCTCTCAACGCTGATTGGCCGATATTGGTTAGGACTATCTGAGCCTATGAATATTGCCCAATCAGTGCAGAGATGATCCTTCAGTCGGGAGGTATGACGTTGAAGGGAAGATTTTACAACAGGTATTTTGTGATTGATTTACCCTGGGTACTCACTTGTACCATGTGCTTAGGAAGATTTTATTGGTACAAACTAATGGTGTAAGAACTATAATTTGCCTTTCATCTATTAATTTATCCATATTTTGCTTTATTCTCTGTAGGGGAGACCATAAACAGAAGTATTAGGAAATTCTCATTCCAAGTAAGTTGAGATCAAATCTTGTGTTACTTCTCAGAATAAAACAACTACGGTAATTCCCCTAATAATTCAATCACAGGAAGTTCACTTTTCATCTCTGTTATTCAAACACAGAAAATTAGTAACATTTCCATTGGTCAAGCAAATTGAAATAAAGTCATATAATGACAAAATATGACATTTCATAGCTGGTGCCATGAAGAATATTGCCAGATATAAGCCTTTTTTGCTGCACTTCTGGTGATCGAATTATTAGGGGAATTGCCGTATCTCTTGTTTCTACCGTAATTCCACTGATGATTCAATTGCAGGAAATGAACTTTCCCACCGAGAAAAATCAAGACGGGGTACCATTAAAGTACCTGCCTATCCTGATCTAAGATAATGGTTCACTGTATCTGTAAATGTAAAGATAACGGGCCATGCTAATGAGAGGTAGACCATGCTACCATAGCGGAGTCAATGATGCATGTTGAGATCCATCATGCCTGTAGGTCCTATGACTATGATACATGATCCGAAGACTACAGGTTGTATAGCTTATAGCCCATCCTATTGGCTCTTTTTCAGTGTATCACAATCGTTTCTTGTTTTCTTATTAATTTTACTTTCATCCCCAGTGTACAAGAACATGTCAGATGTCATGCAGAAGCACCCAGACGCTGACGTTCTCATCAGCTTCGCATCTCTCCGCTCGGCCTATGACAGCACCGTGGAGACCATGAAATATCCACAGGTATGGCCCAATATGGCTGAATAGTTTCATTGGGCACTCCACCATACAACTCGAGCTTAATATATGTGGAATGCATTAGTAACATCAGACTTGAAAATACCAGCAATTCAGCAGGATATGTTCTGGGGGTTAATTATCAGCTAATACAAAGTTTATTTAATGTCGGTTTTAATACCGTGCCAAACAACATCAGCTTTAATGAGCTATAGTCAGTGACAAACATTCAACGATATGAGAATACATTGAAACAATATCTTTTTGATATCCAGATTCGTACCATTGCCATCATCGCGGAGGGAATTCCAGAAAACTACACAGAGGTGTTTCTCTGATTGGTCCCGCTACAGTAAGTTGCAGAGTTATTTCTCAATAACTGATTGTTTTCTGTTGACGACAATTCGCTGGGCAGGGATATTGAAAACTTGAATTTTTAATCCTTTGGTTGACTGAATTTTGACTTGATCTGATTGGTTCAAAGGACATGGCACGCTATTGCGGCCTTTTGGCCCCCTCTTCAACTTTTACCAGTCCGACCATTACAAATCACGTGACTTCAGTGAGATTGGATGGACTGCCAAATACCTTACAAGCGCTGCCGTATGAGTAAGGCCACACTGTTCTCAGTCAGCGTTTCACATTAATTTGGCGAGAAAAATTGAAACTTCATTAATGTAAAAAAAAGTTGATTCGTCGATGGCAGATCGTTACATGTTGATAGTGTTAACATTTGCACCAGCTATGTATATATTATATCACGACTTGTGCCACGAATATCAATGAAAACATAATATCATCCGATAATAATGCGACATCTTCGAAGTCGATCTTCTGCTTCCTACTTCTACCAACTCGATTCCTCGTTCTGTCTAGTAATGTCGAGATTTCATCAGCATCCATGTCTGTGAAATGTCGACACAGTGTCATTACATCCACCGATTCGCCCATCGTGTTCTATCGAGATGTTTGGAGAAACATCTACAACCGGCGGGAACCAACACATCTTGCTGCTAAACAAATCCAATCAAGCCAAGCCTGGTATCACCACAAATCTACACCTACTGCACTTGCAAAGAGTACACCGTCGGTGACTTTCGGCGCAAGACACTATAGCAATGTTATTACTTTGGAGACTTGGCACCGCCTGACTTACCTTCAGCTAATAGGGCTTGGTGTGTCGTAGCATCAATCGGTCATCCAGTTCTCTTCCATTTGTAAAACCTCTGTCGGCCTGAGTTGCAAATCAAACCATCTTGCGAATGCGGTGTATTACCTCAGTCTGACTGCTCAACAGATATATTGCGCATTTGGCCTTTTTTCTTCGCTTGCACACAACGACCATTGTCAATTTCACCTTTATATAGCCCAATTCAAAATCGTAAATATTTCAAGCGTCATAGAGAGCTTACTGTGAACAATTCAGATAGAAGTTAGATTTATAAACTCCCACTTGAGTACAATATTCCTTGTTTTATTTGCAGGTAAATTGGTTCTTTTCATGCTGAGCTACATTTATAACGGCACACATATTCGTAAATGCACAGAAAAATAATATCTTCAAAATCCATATTTTTTTTTATACTATATTGATGTAAATAATAACTGTGTTCTTTCTCGTATTCTGAATGTGCATCGGAGTGGGGGACGGAAGTGACAATAAATTATGACAAGAAAAAAATGCGGTTAGCCCTTTATGGGATTCGAACCCGATTGACACATGCAAGAAGTTCAAAATAACGCGCTCTTATCCATTACACCACCGCGCAATGCGACCGGCGTGCTATCCTGAATTATCCCATTTAATGTTCAGCACTCCACGTGAAAGAATACATCTAATAAAGTTTTAATTTTACATATGAAGCCAGTCGAGAACCAAAATCATCTTTGAACAACTATTAAGTATTGACTCAACTAACATTTTTTTGTAAAGTTTGTTTTGGTTCTCGACTGGCCTCACACGTTTATAGAGAAAATAAGGTAGTTATTTTACCCCAAAACTGACGATTTTGCACGAATACACTTCTTCAACGGGTTGTTATTCAAGAACGCCAAGACCGAGTACTCTGAACATACGACAAGATAATATTCTTTAAGCTAACGGAAAAATTTCTTTCCTACGCGATATTTCATTTTGGCACTCCAAACCGCACCTCATGGGGGCCGAATCCCCATCAAATCGCGCCAGGTCCTTTAAAACCAATCAGATCGGTTAAAAATTCTAACCAATGAGAATGGCTCAAGCTTCATACCAGTCAAATCAAATCCAAATCAGTCAGATTGGGTCAAATTAATGCAATGTGTAATTTAGCAAAACACAATATTTCCTTGTCATTAATGTAAGGGACATTGAATTAATGAAAGAAAAAATGAAAATACCTTGTTTAGGCCTACATATAATCATTGGGTCCACAACCTAATAATTACTCAGTCAGGTATACATAAAAAAAAGCACAACAAAACAAAACTTAACATTTTCTGTCTTCAGGTTGGTGGTCTCAAACCGGGCTGCTTCAAGATTGGAAACACAGGGGGGATGTTGGATAACATCCTGTCATCCAAACTCTACAGGCCGGGAAGGTATGTTGATGTTGAACTTACTTTTCCATGTAATACAGTGTAAAACTCGTGCGGTAAAAGCAGTTGGGATATGCCATCCATCATACATGTATAGGATGAGTCTGTGATAATTTTCATCTCATGATCAAGTTTGATGGTATCCTCTTAATCTCGGGCAGTGGTTCTGGCATCATGCATGATCTCAACTGAGAATCTTGATCCGCTCATTCGTTCACTGTGAAATATCACCACTCTAGAACACGCAAACTGACAAGTTTTTTTCACTCCATAGTGTCACCGTTCTGGAGCTTATTCTGTATGAAATGAAAATAATTGATGTTTTGTTTTTGTTCTCTCGAAGCATAGCTTATGTCTCAAGATCTGGTGGAATGTCAAACGAGCTGAACAACATTATTGCCCTCTACACTAACGGGGTTTACGAGGGTGTGGCTATTGGAGGTGACAGGTGAGAGAACCCCACCCCATCCTGTGTGACGTAATTTTTGGATGCCAATGGCCTCTGAATGGGGATTGATAAGTAGTCGTTCAAGATGCCGAAATACCCTTAAAATATTTTTTAAAAACTTAAACTGGTGCATTCAAGATACACGATTATGGCACCAGCTTAGTATAATCAAGATGTGCACTGCAAAGTTTTCCCACTCATGAGGTATTTTGTCTCACGAATAACTTCTGTTTTATAATGTCCTACTGAGATGTAACAAGTAGTGATTTATTCTCAATCTTTGTTTCATTTGTAGATATACAACGATATCAGGATGACGACAACGTCAAAATGCTTGTACTTCTCGGAGAGGTGGGTTGACCTTGACATTGAACAGTGGACAGTGAAAATAGTTACCTCCATTTTAGTCAGTTGTGAAATGTTTGTCCAGAGTTTTATTAAAATAAATCAGATATCCCTTCTTTCAGCACACATTGGTATAAACCAGAAAATATATACTGATTATTTTCATTAATGCTAGTTTGCAGATAACCATGACCAAGACGAAATGTTCTTCAATTTAACACTGGTGTATAAGAGTTACTTGCCCCTGTTTCAGGTCGGCGGGACAGAGGAGTACAGAATCATCAATGCTATGAAGGAGGGCAGGATAACCAAGCCAGTGGTAGCCTGGTGTATAGGAACGTGTGCAAAAATATTTACCTCAGAGGTGAGTTGTCTCCCTTGATCTTTGGAATCACATATGCAAAATTGACTTTGGGAAATAATTGCTCTCTCTCAATTTTGCTTTTCTCTATATCTCGAGAATGACGAAAAACATTAAGAGCTTAAGCACTGTGACTTCATAGCTTACCATATTAGGGGTCATTTTGGGCCTATTCACAGCTAACAACGACCTCCCCCACTTCTGCCCTTTCCCCCACACTGCAGCAAACCATACTGTTAAATTCTAATGCGAGGAAGTGTGTTTACTCAGAAAATTACACTGTTTTCTGCCTAAAAGTGTGTGAATTGATTTCACCTTCGATAAATTAAGTGAGTAATTTTTGCAGAGGTTAAAATTGTACATGGTTGGTTCAGCCAGTCCAGATAGTGTTGAAAGAATAACTGAATGTAGTCTCCCAGTGCATAAATTTTGCTCAATTTTGAACAGGTTCAGTTTGGTCATGCTGGGGCCAGTGCTAGTGGAGAGAGTGAGACCGCAACTGCCAAGAACATCGCTCTGAAGCAGGCCGGAGCTTTTGTACCCAAGAGTTTTGATGAATTAAGTATGATCAAGTAAGTAAAGTTATTTCCTTATTCATCAAAAGTTAACTCCCCTTAAACAGTGGCTCAAGCGACTTAAAATGATCCATTGTCTCTGATGGTGTAGAGAATACAGACCAATAGCGCTTTTTAGATAGCCCAGGTCAAAAGTTACCTGTCCTATTGCAGCTTGGCTATATGTTATTCTAGAAAATTGGAAAGAAAAAGAAAATGAAGACTTTTCGGGCTGTCAGATCTGGATATTTTATACCTACTTCCACACAGATTTTGTTTGAGGGATCCAAGATGACATAGAACATCTTTAAACTTGGATTTTCGATTCACCTCACCTGCATGTTACGCGTAATAATTAATCTCATCCAAACTGGAGGGTTTCATTTTATTCATCTATGTTATAGGCAAGTGTATGACAAACTGGTATCTGATGGCTCCATCATCCCACAGCCCGAAGAGGCCCCACCCACCGTTCCCATGGACTATGCCTGGGCTAGCGTACGTTCGTTCACATCTTATTGTGACCCATTTAATATTGTATGAAGAGCTTTGACAATTTTCAAGATATACAGTGTGTTTGTCATCTCAAAGTATTTCGTATATCTACTACTAAAAGCAGGACTGATAAAATTGTGTGTTCCTAATTTGGGTACCAGTGGGTAAGTCTAAATTGGGAGAAAAAAAAATAAATGTTGTCTAATATTGTCTGAGAGCCAGTCCAGAATTTCATAGGTTCACTTCGATGACAAGTCAATATCCCTCCTAGCTTATAGACTTTAAGCCTCAAACTGACCCAGTGTTTAAAGGGGAAATGCAAAGGTTCTCATATTTTTCTTTTTACATTCTTCGTGGATTAGTGATGTTGGAAATATCTGCCTATGTATTTACGTTTTTGGGGTTTATTTGAAGTATTTTTCCAATGGCTTTAGGGAAATGCTCAAAAGTTGACATTTCAAGCCTGGCCGATTTCAGAAATGAAATCTACATGGCTTATCTGCCCTTGTTTGATGCTGGTTTGTGACTTCACATCAGACCACCAAGCCGGACGTCAATACTTGTAACGTTCAGTCTTCAAGAGGCTGGTCTGATGTGACATCGCAATCAAGGAAAGATGAGCGATGCCAGTTTGAAAATCTGAATTCAGCTGGGCTTGAGGTACCAACTTTGTAAAAGCTTCTAGCAGACAACCTACCAAATGAAATAGACAGACCGATATTGCTATCATTATTCAACCTATATAAAATTGAAAAAAAGAAGAATCTAAAACCTATGCATTTCACCTTTAAAGCATACCGAGACCACTGGTCAGTGAGTGCGGTCTGCACTATGCTGAGCATATTTGACTGACCTTGCTGTTTTGTTGACAGGAGCTAGGACAGATCCGGAAGCCAGCATCCTTCATGACCAGTATCTGTGATGAGAGAGGGCAAGAGTTGTTGTATGCAGGTATCCCAATAACAGACATCTTCAAGGAGGACATGGGTCTGGGTGGGGTCCTCAGTCTGCTCTGGTTCCAACGGAGGTAAGTGATAGCCCTGTCGTCCATGTCATTCTTCTATTTAGCATAACGTAAAGAGTGCATGCCCTTAACTCCAACCTAGCTTCCCGAATCACTGTCAAGCACAATATCTTTGTCCCGAAGTTTGTGGGTTGTTAGGTTCTTTCCAGCTAATGCTCACTGGCTGTCATCAGGCATGGTGCCTGTCTTTGAGGAACATCATATAATTTGACCATTCGGAACTCCCGAGCGGAAATCTACGAAGGGGACTGATTCTACGCTCGGGGGACGACAACATGAATTTCCTATGAATCTCCAGATGTGACGTGGCTCCGTAGCCCAATCACTCTCGCGGAAGCCTTAATCCCCGACCAGCAAATATTTCCCTGCGAGTCTCTGATTTACGTCAGATATTCTAAAAACTGTTTATTCTTTTCATTCGAAGCACGTTTCAATAGAAAACCATCAGTTTAAATGGTACACACGCCACGTATTGGCAAGATATAATTCCCGTGGCGTCACTGACAGTTCCCTGACAGTTCCCTGACACCGAAACACACGTGACCACGCTCTAGTCCAATATGGCGTCAATGGCCTTCGAGGGACATCCCAAACCGGAGATCCCCGAGAAGTTGCGAATGATAATTTGACGTCACGAAACGCTAGTTGCGCATGCTCGGTAGCCATTTGAGACGTTCTCATGTTTGATTAGTCGACCTGACAGGCTGAAGGAAAATACATTAGAAAGGATTGAAGGCTCCGAAACAGTGGAGGAACGTAACAAATTCACGGACCTTAACTCCTTGAGTTGAGTGTAAACGAATTTTCAAAATCTGTCGTATGAGCAGGTTATTGATTGGCTGTCCTTTATATCTGGTTACCCTTACTGCCATAAAGGAGGAATGACGGGGACTACTTGAGAGGAAACATCACCCTACACAGTTATGTTCTGATTGGCTCATCTCTGCGTTGTAGATGAAATTTACACCTAGGATTTGAATACTTTCGGTGATCTGATCTATCGAGGCTAATTCAAATTGTGAACGAAGAAGTGGACCTGTGTATGAAGATGGTGTTGAGCATGCCATTGAACAATCATCAATTCCCTTCTCCCCAAATCGCAAAACTAAAGGACTTGGTAACTAGTGGAAAAATTATGTAGGCCTAGTCTCCTTTGAACTATATTCCTGATTTGCTTTTGCCATCCAGATTACCCAAGTACGCCACTAAATTCATTGAGATGTGTCTGATGGTGACGGCTGACCACGGACCCGCAGTCTCCGGGGCCCACAACACGATCGTTTGTGCCAGGGCTGGTAAAGATCTTGTCTCCTGTCTGGCATCTGGTTTACTCACAATCGTAAGTCCGATATTGTTGTCGTTGTTGTTGCAGGCATCCTTTTTGCTCCTGATGATTTGAATCCGGCCATCATCCTGCTTAACATCCTAAATTTGTATGAGATTTATTAGACAATATGGTAAACTTAATATGGGAAATATGTGTAAAATGTCACTGTATTCACATTTAAAGTTTTGAAATTCATTTATCAGGCAGGGCTTACTTTCCTACAGAAATACAGTTACCCTAGAATTCCTGCAACTTGATTCCCATTGAGCAGAATTGCACGAAATTGCCTGGATTTCCCTTAATTCCCATGACCAATCAGTCCTTTTAGGCGTACACCTACAGTTTTATCTTCATTTCGATCAAACTGAACAATTGCTAATGTAATGCTCTGATATACTTCAGGGAGACCGTTTTGGTGGCGCTCTCGATGCGGCAGCCAGACAGTTCAGTGAGGCATATGACACATTCGGAACTCCCGAGCAGAAATCTACGAAGGGGACTGATTCTACGCTCGGGGGACGACAACATGAATTTCCTATGAATCTCCAGATGTGACGCGCCGGAACGGTTTAATACGCATGGCTCCGAAGCCCAATCACTCTCGCGGAAGCCTTAATCCCCGACCAGCAAATATTTTCCTGCGAGTCTCTGATTTACGTCAGATATTCTAAAAACTGTTTATTCTTTTCATTCGAAGCACGTTTCAATGGAAAACCATCAGTTTAAATGGTACACACGCCACGTATTGGCAAGATATAATTCCCGTGACGTCACTGACAGACCGAAACACACGCGACCACGCTCTAGTCCAATATGGCGTCAATGGCCTTCGAGGGACATCTCAAACCGGAGATCCCCGAGAAGTTGCGAATGGCATATGACAGTGGCATGATCCCCATGGAGTTTGTCAACACAATGAGAAAGAAGGGTCAACTTATAATGGGTATTGGACATAGGGTCAAGTCGGTGAGTGGTCAAGTCTTTCTGAAATATTGGAGCTAGTTTCGAAATATTTCAATTCAATATGTAAGATGTCCAGTATTTTCTCAGTGGTTCTATGATTTCATTATGAACAAAATGTCTTGAGACACACTAGAAATCAATTTTGAATATAATCTTTAAATCATGATTTTGAATTTTTGTTTTCATTGGCAGTGATACATGTGATACATGGCTAAATTTTGTTCTTTCAAGGGAGATAACTTTACTTGGTATAAATTTCATGCTGCATAGGATTTGAATTATCTCCCTTGAACTCACAATAATGACAGCAAGGAAATAGGCAAAAAAATGGTCCAAAAATATTTTAATGATTGCCAGAGAAACCAATCAATTTTTAAATCGAATCTTAGGGCACTAATTTGTGAATTGAGGTCAAACCACAATGAGAGTCTAGTTTCATGTCAACGATTGTTCTATCTATTAAACTGTTGTGTATTTATGTTTTCAGATAAACAACCCAGACATGAGGGTAGTTATCCTAAAGGACTATGCCAAAGAACACTTCCCATCCACAAAATTACTAAATTATACCATAAATGTCGAGAAAATCACAACATCCAAGGTTAGTTCTCGTTAAATTTTTACATTCTCCTCACCTCCCACAGTTGAATATTGACTGATAAATATTGTAAAACTATACACATGAAATGTATTTCATCAATAACAAATTATCAAAATATCTAACAATGAGATTCCTGACTCGCCATCCTGCACCGAGTGGTTTTGAATTAATTTGTCTGAAATATCATCAATCTTAAATAACAAAAGTAAACTTGTATCTCCATTCAAATTAGCTTGTTTTCCATGACCTATTATATTGGACGATAAATTACCCACCCAGCTATCCCGCTAGTATCAATTGAAGTTAATTTTCATATATTAATATTGAATGGTTTTCGAGAATTAATTTGATATTTTGATTCACAGAAACCCAACCTGATCCTGAACGTGGATGGGTTTATAGGCGTGGCTATGGTAGACCTTCTCAAGAACTGCGGCTGTTTTACACGGTTGGTATATAAACCCAGGAAACACATCCTCATTATATCAGAGTCTGTTATCTTATCATCAGTGTAATGGCCTCTACTAGATTTTCCCCTGGCAACCTGGCAAACAGCCTCTTTTATAATCCTTATCATAGTACCATAACAGCCTTTACTAGATTTCCCCCCGGTAACCTGGCACACAGCCTCTTTCGTAATCCTATAATCAGTACATCAGCCTATACTAGATTTCCCCCTGGTAACCTGGCACACAGCCTCTTTCTTAATCCTATTATCATAGTACCATAACAGCCTTTACTAGATTTCCCCCTGGTAACCTGGCACACAGTCTCTTTCGTAATCCTATAATCAGTACATCAGCCTATACTAGATTTCCCCCTGGTAACCTCAGATAACAAAGAAATACACAATGGATTATGTGCAGAAGTTCTGTCAGCATCCTGTTATAATAGATCTGATCATCCCTTGATTATCTCCCCTTGATTTTAGGGTGAGAAATTTCATTTCCTGTGGTTGAATTATCAGGTCATGTACCATACATGAACATAGTTGACCAAATTTCTAGGACAAGGTTTCATCTAAACTGAACAGCCATTTATTTTATGGATGGTCCAACTTTGTTTAAAAGTGCTGAAGATCACAATAGCAGATGTTGTTGGTTGAAAACTTCAGTATCATTCTAAGAAGCTAAACTTGGAAACCAGATTTAATAGATTTGATTGATTGAAATTGTAGTTTAAGGGCCGCTTCCCATTCGGATTTCGCGGCCCATCAACTCAATGTTTTATTTGAATTTCGCGGTACATTACTTTGTTTATTGAATATCTTTTCCAGCGCTAAATATATCAATAAATAAATAATAGATTTAATAGAAGTTCATTGACTGATATATATAATGATTTTTGTTTCCAGGGAAGAAGCGCAAGAATACGTAGACAATCGGGGCACTTAATGGTCTCTTTGTGTTGGGACGTAGTATGGGATTCATTGGTAAGTTTTCTTTCATTATGTTACTGGAATGGGAGTAGTAGGTAAACCGCAAATTCCTTATGATTGACCTACTTATTTGTTCCCCCGGGTAAAATTTGTGGAGCATGTGTGGAGCTCTCGTCCAATCAGAAGCGAGTATTTCAAATCCGTCACAGACCTCTCGTCCAATCAGAAGCGAGTATTTCAAATTGACCAGAAAGCTACCTCCAGCACAGGAGAGTTCCAATTTTTCCAGGTCAAAAATAGTTCCATGTATTCATCCGCGGTGATGCGGTTTTGGTGGTGATGCGGTCGCGGGAAAAACCTTCCGCGGAGAAAAAGTAGTCCCTAGATAAAATGGTCCGATTGGGTCGAGTGAGGTATCAAAGTGAAGCTTATGTGAAGGGGCATCTAATGGGCTGGGTGTGGGGTTGAACTATCGGCATTCTGCGCAGGCGCGGTGGCCCAAGGGTATGAAAATAGCCGTTTTGGAGCTAGGGGAGCCCCTAATGGGCCGATAGAGTTCTATGAGGCATCAAAGTGAAGCATTCGTGAAGGGGCATCTGATGGACTGGGTGTGGGGTTGAAATATCGGCATTCTGCGCATGCGCGGTGGCCGAAGGGTATGGAAATAGACGTTTTGGAGCTAGGGGAGCCCCTAATGGACCAATGGGGGCGAGTGAGGTATCAAAGTGAAGCATTCGTGAAGGGGCATCTAATGGGCTGGGTGTGGGGGTGAAATATCGGCATTCTGCGCATGCGCGGTGGCCCAAGGGTATGGAAATAGACGTTTTGGAGCTAGGGGAGCTACTAATGGTCCGATGGGGTCGAGTGAGGTATCAATGTGAAGCCTAGGTGAAGGGGTATTTGATGGCTGGGTGGGTGCATGTAAAAATTTTCCTGAAAAAAAATAGGAAGTGTTGCGGATCGAATCGGTGAAATTTTTGAAAAAGTACGATATAGACCCATATAGACATATATATATAAATATATATTCCCATACTGGGGGTATAGGTTCAATGTTTATCCTACTGGGAAACCTACTTCTAGACATTTGCGGTAGGCTTGTGGGGTCTCGTTTTTCACGTCTCGACATTTAGAACATGATAGGAAGGGTCCCGGAACGAAACGGTGACATTTTTGGAAAAAGTCACCGAGGCCTGGGTAAGCCCATAGGCCTATAGTGCATGGCTATGGGTGTATAGGACCATACGGGGTGGACGTGTTGGGGTCTAGGTGAGTCCCTGGTGGTCCAGTGGGGTCGAGTGAGGTCTTATTTTGAAGCTCTCGTGGAGGAGCACTTGACTACACTAATGGTTCGTCCGTGTTTAATGGTCTGCGCATACGCAGTCTGGCCGTAGTAGAGAAACCAGGCATTTTGGGGGGTATGTGGGTGTGTGTTTGGGTTAGAGATGGGCTATTCACGGTTCGAATGGGTCGTGTGAGGTATCAATGTGAAGCTTGTGTGGGGTAGAGTCAGAATGGCGTGTTTCTGAACGCATGTCGCGTCAATATGCGCATGCGCAGTCTGGCCGTAGTAGAGAAATCAGGCATTTTGGGGGGTATGTGGGTGTGTGTTTGGGGTAGAGATGGACCCCTATGGGTCCGAATGGGTCGTGGAAGGTGTCAAAGTGAAGCTTGTGTGGGTTAGAGTCAGAATGGTGTGCTTTTGAATGCAAGTCGCGTTAATCTGCGCATGCGCAGTTGGTTGTAGTAAGTAAAGTGGCCATTTTGGGGAAGTGAAGGAAGGTATTTGGGGTCGAGATGGGCTATTCAAGGTTCGAATGCGTCCTGGAAGGTGTCATCTTGTAGTTCTCGGGGTGTACATACCGATTTGAGGGATGTTCCCGTGATCTGTGACGTCATCGGTGACGTCATCGGTACGAGTAGTAGCGAAAGTGGCCATTTTGGGGGTGCGTGGGGGTGAGTTTGGGGTCGAGATGGGCTATTCACGGTTCGAATGCGTCTTGGAAGGTGTCATCTTGTAGTTCTCGGGGTGTACATTCCGATTTAAGGGATGTCCGCGTCATCTGTGACGTCATTGAGGACGTCATCAGTACGAGTAGTAGCGAAAGGGGACATTTTGTGGGTGCGTGGGGGTGAGTTTGGTGTAGAGAGGGACCATCCTTAATCCGAATGCGTCGTGTGAGGTGTCATTTTGTAGCTCTCGAAGTGTACATTCCGAGTTGAGGCATGTCCGAAGCATCTGAGACGTCATTGTTGACGTCATCAGTAGGAGTAGTAGCGAAAGTGGACATTTTGGGGCAGTGAAGGAAGGTATTCGGAGTAGAGAGGAACCATACTTGGTCCGAATGCGTCCTGGGAGGGTGTCATGTAGCTCTCGGGGTGTACATTCCGAGTTGAGGGATATCCACAGCATCTGTGACGTCATTGGTGACGTCATCAGTAGGAGTAGTAGCGAAAGTGAGCCTTTTGGGGTAGTGAAGGATGTTATTTGGTGTAGAGATGGACCATCTGCGGTGCGAATGCGTCATGGGAGGTGTCATCTTGTAGCAACGCCCATCAACACCATTCTTAATGCTTCAACGCCCTGGTGAAATAGCTCAGAAGCTCTGATAATCCATGGAATTGTCACTAATTCTTCGAAATGCAGTGACGCCCTCGACGCCCGTCGTTACGCTTTAACACTCTAACATAACACTATGATATAGACCGGAGAGAGAACAACAACAGCAACAACAACAAGGATGACACATGAGAGAACAACAACAACAAGAAGTTTTTTTTCATATAGTTTATTCTCCCCAATGCTACATCATACCCACGCTGGGGGAGCCGCGTTGGGTATATTTACAATTCAAGAAGATTCTTGTCCAATCAGAGGCCACCATTTGCATGTTTCATATTCGTTCCTGTCCGTTAGATGTATTCTTGTCCAATCAGAAGTCTCCATTTCAGAAAGTTCCATCTTCGGCCATGTTCGCTCTGAACCGTTTATTCTAATCACCGTCGGGCAGGCCAGGATACAGTTGAGGCAACATATCCTCAGATAGTTGTTTGCGCATTCTGAGAATCCATCAGTGCATAGGTGAATACTTTCATCCGATGGGGATGGTGGTCAGTTTAACCACGAAGAACGTAACATTGGTCACCCTCTCCACTATCCACTTGGTGTTGGGGCGTTGTTGTCGTACCCATTCCAAGGGATCCACGCTGTCCAGGTTCTCCAGCATCGTCTCTAGCGACGCACGATGGATAATGGTGAAAGGCTGGTCAAACACCCGGGTATTATTGCTGGGATAAAAGTAACGGAGCTGGTCTGTCTCTTTATGGCGAAGAATGTATCCAAAAGTGAGATTTAACTTGAAGGCTGTATCTTGGTCGTTGAAGATGGCTTCCACGTAGCTACGTAGACGGATGTTTTCTTCCAACCGGAAATTATATAAGTCCAATATCGGGCGATGCCGATGAAAACAGTGTCGGATCATGTACCAATGGCGTCGATACATCTCACGCACTGGATGATCTTGGGGTAAGAGATCGCTGGGAACATCCACCGCATCTTCAAGAAAAGGTTCGATGTTGTCAGGCGTATGACTCGAAACCGTAACGGTGGGGTCCGGCTGGAAATCCAGGCTCTTCTGAACTGTGGGTACAGGCGGGCTCTCCGTCATCGCATCACCCGTGGCGTTCGTCTCCCCGGGCTTATCTTCACTGGGTCTGACCTTTCGCGGCTCCTCTTCAGTAGGAAGTTGTCGCCCAAACCGTAGAGACGGGACATGAATCAAACGCTGATGCCGTCTTAACTGACTGCGTCGTTTGAAAAGTTGACCACAATCCTTACATTGTTCCGTCGCGCCCTCGTGGACTGAGCGTTCGTGGCGCAGTAAAGCATCTTCTCGATTAAATGACCGTGCGCAGGTTATGCAAATATGTCGTGCACCGTTGTGGGCGGAGGCCTCGTGGCGTCGTAAATTGTTTAGACGAGTAAATGACTTCTGGCAAGTTGTGCAAGTGAACATCTTGGTGGTGGACAGAGTGTCTGATGAAACGGCAAGGCCGCTTCCCTTTTATAGCACGCTAGCTGTTGATCTATTTTTAGCACACTCAGTTCAACTACCTACCGGATGTAGGCTGTTTCTAATCGTCATCGGGCAGGCCAGGATACCGTTGAGGAAACATATCCTCAGATAGTTGTTTGCGCATTCTGAGTATCTTTCAGTGCATGGGTGAATACTTTCAGCCGATGGGGGTGGTGGGTCAGTTTAACCACGAAGAACGTAAGATTGGTGACCCTCTCCACTATCCATTTGTTGTTGGGACGCTGTTCATAGGCCCATTCCAAGGGATCCACAGTGTCCAGTTGGGCCAGCATCGTCTCTAGCGACGCCCGATTGGTGATTGTGAAAGGATGGTCGTACACTGGGTTGATGGCACTGGAATAGAAATAGCACAATTCGCGCGTCATCTTATGGCATAAGATGTAGCCAAATGCTACATTTAATGTGAAGGACGTAGGTTGGTCATTGAAGATGGCTTCCACGTAGCTGCGTAGACGGGCGAGGTCGGTCAGTCGGAAATTGTACAAGTCCAATATAGGGCGATGACGGTGGAAGCAGTGTCGGATCATGGGCCAATGGCGTCGATATATCTCACTCACTGGATGATCTTCGGATAAGAGATCGCTGGGAACATCCACCGCATCTTCCAGAAAATGTTCGTTGTTGTCAGGCGTATGACTGAAAACAGTAATACTAAGAACCGGCTGGATATCTAGGCTCTTCTGAGCTGTGGGTATAGGCGGGCTCTCCGCGATCGCATCACCAGTGGCATTCTTCTCCCCGGGTTCATCTTCAGTGGATCTGTCCCTCTTGGGTGCCTCTTTAGTGGAAAGTTGTCCCTCATGCCATGGTGACGGACCATGAATCAAACGCTCATGCCGTTTTAACTGACTGGGTCGTCTGAAGAGTTGACCACATTCTTCGCATGGACGCTTGGGTGGCCCATGAATTGAACGTTCATGGCGCTGTAAATGATCTGGGCGCTGAAACGACAGTGTAGGCCTACATATCGTACAGCTATACCGGGCGGTTCCATCGTGCTTGGTAGCCTCATGGCGGCGCAAGTCGTGCCGGCGAGTGAACGATTTCGAGCACGTAGTACAAGTGAACATCTTGGTGGTTGACAGAGTGTCTGATGAAACGGTCAGGCCGTTTCCTTTTTATAGCAAGCTAGCTGTTGATCTATTTTTAGCACCATCAGTTCAACTTGGACGTCAGCGACAAGAACCCGGATGTAGGCGCGGACGTCATTGACAAGAGCTCGGATGTACAAGAACCCGGATGTACCCGGATGTGAATGCGTCTAATGCGTGTGTGTGTGTGTATGCGTCTGTGTGTCCAGCGCGGTGGAAACCTTTACACCGCGCGCGCCGGGGTCAAAGATCAGTTCCGGTCACGTGAACGGAAGCGGAAGTGACCTCACAGAGGTCGTATGCAAGTGTCACTTCTGAGATCTGAGCTCCACAGGCGTGGAGCTCCAAGAGCTCCGATCCAAGAGCTCTGCCACATGGGAGTTCCCACCACCACCACCGGGCGTGGAGCTCTCGGAGCTCTGCCACACCGGGGTTACCACCACCACTACCACCACCACCACCACCGGGCGTTGACGCCCGTCAACGCCCGTCAACGCCCGGTGGTGGCGTTGGTGGCGTTGGTGGTGGCGTTGGTGGCGTTGGTGGTGGTGTTGGTGGTGTGCGGTGGTGGTAGAGTCTTTAAATATAGGAATGAACATGTGTCCATATGTATTGGTCCTCTCTCATGTGTCATCCTTGTTGTTGTTGTTCTCTCTCCGGGGCTCTTAGAACTCGGCTCATGGACACACGCACACAGACACACAGACGCATACACACACACACACACACACACACGCATCAGACGCATTCACATCCGGGTACATCCGGGTTCTTGTACATCCGAGCTCTTGTCAATGACGTCCGCGCCTACATCCGGGTTCTTGTCGCTGACGTCCAAGTTGAACTGATGGTGCTAAAAATAGATCAACAGCTAGCTTGCTATAAAAAGGAAACGGCCTGACCGTTTCATCAGACACTCTGTCAACCACCAAGATGTTCACTTGTACTACGTGCTCGAAATCGTTCACTCGCCGGCACGACTTGCGCCGCCATGAGGCTACCAAGCACGATGGAACCGCCCGGTATAGCTGTACGATATGTAGGCCTACACTGTCGTTTCAGCGCCCAGATCATTTACAGCGCCATGAACGTTCAATTCATGGGCCACCCAAGCGTCCATGCGAAGAATGTGGTCAAGTCTTCAGACGACCCAGTCAGTTAAAACGGCATGGGCCTTTGATTCATGGTCCGTCACCATGGCATGAGGGACAACTTCCACTAAAGAGGCACCCAAGAGGGACAGATCCACTGAAGATGAACCCGGGGAGAAGAATGCCACTGGTGATGCGATCGCGGAGAGCCCGCCTATACCCACAGCTCAGAAGAGCCTAGATATCCAGCCGGTTCTTAGTATTACTGTTTTCAGCCATACGCCTGACAACAACGAACATTTTCTGGAAGATGCGGTGGATGTTCCCAGCGATCTCTTATCCGAAGATCATCCAGTGAGTGAGATATATCGACGCCATTGGCCCATGATCCGACACTGCTTCCACCGTCATCGCCCTATATTGGACTTGTACAATTTCCGACTGACCGACCTCGCCCGTCTACGCAGCTACGTGGAAGCCATCTTCAATGACCAACCTACGTCCTTCACATTAAATGTAGCATTTGGCTACATCTTATGCCATAAGATGACGCGCGAATTGTGCTATTTCTATTCCAGTGCCATCAACCCAGTGTACGACCATCCTTTCACAATCACCAATCGGGCGTCGCTAGAGACGATGCTGGCCCAACTGGACACTGTGGATCCCTTGGAATGGGCCTATGAACAGCGTCCCAACAACAAATGGATAGTGGAGAGGGTCACCAATGTTACGTTCTTCGTGGTTAAACTGACCCACCACCCCCATCGGCTGAAAGTATTCACCCATGCACTGAAAGATACTCAGAATGCGCAAACAACTATCTGAGGATATGTTTCCTCAACGGTATCCTGGCCTGCCCGATGACGATTAGAAACAGCCTACATCCGGTAGGTAGTTGAACTGAGTGTGCTAAAAATAGATCAACAGCTAGCGTGCTATAAAAGGGAAGCGGCCTTGCCGTTTCATCAGACACTCTGTCCACCACCAAGATGTTCACTTGCACAACTTGCCAGAAGTCATTTACTCGTCTAAACAATTTACGACGCCACGAGGCCTCCGCCCACAACGGTGCACGACATACTTGCATAACCTGCGCACGGTCATTTAATCGAGAAGATGCTTTACTGCGCCACGAACGCTCAGTCCACGAGGGCGCGACGGAACAATGTAAGGATTGTGGTCAACTCTTCAAACGACGCAGTCAGTTAAGACGGCATCAGCGTTTGATTCATGTCCCGTCTCTACGGTTTGGGCGACAACTTCCTACTGAAGAGGAGCCGCGAAAGGTCAGACCCAGTGAAGATAAGCCCGGGGAGACGAACGCCACGGGTGATGCGATGACGGAGAGCCCGCCTGTGCCCACAGTTCAGAAGAGCCTGGATTTCCAGCCGGACCCCACCGTTACGGTTTCGAGTCATACGCCTGACAACATCGAACCTTTTCTTGAAGATGCGGTGGATGTTCCCAGCGATCTCTTACCCGAAGATCATCCAGTGCGTGAGATGTATCGACGCCATTGGTACATGATCCGACACTGTTTTCATCGGCATCGCCCGATATTGGACTTATATAATTTCCGGTTGGAAGAAAACATCCGTCTACGTAGCTACGTGGAAGCCATCTTCAACGACCAAGATACAGCCTTCAAGTTAAATCTCACTTTTGGATACATTCTTCGCCATAAAGAGACAGACCAGCTCCGTTACTTTTATCCCAGCAATAATACCCGGGTGTTTGACCAGCCTTTCACCATTATCCATCGTGCGTCGCTAGAGACGATGCTGGAGAACCTGGACAGCGTGGATCCCTTGGAATGGGTACGACAACAACGCCCCAACACCAAGTGGATAGTGGAGAGGGTGACCAATGTTACGTTCTTCGTGGTTAAACTGACCACCATCCCCATCGGATGAAAGTATTCACCTATGCACTGATGGATTCTCAGAATGCGCAAACAACTATCTGAGGATATGTTGCCTCAACCGTATCCTGGCCTGCCCGACGGTGATTAGAATAAACGGTTCAGAGCGAACATGGCCGAAGATGGAACTTTCTGAAATGGAGACTTCTGATTGGACAAGAATACATCTAACGGACAGGAACGAATATGAAACATGCAAATGGTGGCCTCTGATTGGACAAGAATCTTCTTGAATTGTAAATATACCCAACGCGGCTCCCCAGCGTGGGTATGATGTAACATTGGGGAGAATAAACTATATGAAAAAAACTTCTTGTTGTTGTTGTTCTCTCATGTGTCATCCTTGTTGTTGTTGCTGTTGTTGTTCTCTCTCCGGTCTATATCATAGTGTTATGTTAGAGTGTTAAAGCGTAACGACGGGCGTCGAGGGCGTCACTGCATTTCGAAGAATTAGTGACAATTCCATGGAATATCAGACCTGAGCTATTTCACCAGGGCGTTGAAGCATTAAGAATGGTGTTGGTGGGCGTTGCTACAAGATGACACCTCCCATGACGCATTCGCACCGCAGATGGTCCATCTCTACACCAAATAACATCCTTCACTACCCCAAAAGGCTCACTTTCGCTACTACTCGTACTGATGACGTCACCAATGACGTCACAGATGCTGTGGATATCCTTCAACTCGGAATGTACACCCCGAGAGCTACAACATGACACCTCCCAGGACGCATTCGGACCAAGTATGGTTCCTCTCTACTCCGAATACCTTCCTTCACTGCCCCAAAATGTCCACTTTCGCTACTACTCCTACTGATGACGTCAACAATGACGTCTCAGATGCTTCGGACATGCCTCAACTCGGAATGTGCACTTCGAGAGCTACAAAATGACACCTCACACGACGCATTCGGATTAACGATAGTCCCTCTCTACACCAAACTCACCCCCACGCACCCACAAAATGTCCCCTTTCGCTACTACTCGTACTGATGACGTCCTCAATGACGTCACAGATGGCGCGGACATCCCTTAAATCGGAATGTACACCCCGAGAACTACAAGATGACACCTTCCAAGACGCATTAGAACCGTGAATAGCCCATCTCGACCCCAAACTCACCCCCACGCACCCCCAAAATGGCCACTTTCGCTACTACTCGTACCAATGACGTTACCGATGACGTCACAGATCACGGGAACATCCCTCAAATCGGTATGTACACCCCGAGAACTACAAGATGACACCTTCCAGGACGCATTCGAACCTTGAATAGCCCATCTCGACCCCAAATACCTTCCTTCACTTCCCCAAAATGGCCACTTTACTTACTACAACCAACTGCGCATGCGCAGATTAACGCGACTTGCATTCAAAAGCACACCATTCTGACTCTAACCCACACAAGCTTCACTTTGACACCTTGCACGACCCATTCGGACCCATAGGGGTCCATCTCTACCCCAAACACACACCCACATACCCCCCAAAATGCCTGATTTCTCTACTACGGCCAGACTGCGCATGCGCATATTGACGCGACATGCGTTTAGAAACACGCCATTCTGACTCTACCCCACACAAGCTTCACATTGATACCTCACACGACCCATTCGAACCGTGAATAGCCCATCTCTAACCCAAACACACACCCACATACCTCCCCCAAAATGCCTGGTTTCTCTACTACGGCCAGACTGCGTATGCGCAGACCATTAAACACGGACGAACCATTAGTGTAGTCAAGTGCTCCTCCACGAGAGCTTCAAAATAAGACCTCACTCGACCCCATTGGACCACCAGGGACTCACCTAGACCCCAACACGTCCACCCCGTATGGTCCTATACACCCATAGCCATGCACTATAGGCCTATGGGCTTACCCAATGTCACCGTTTCGTTCCGGGACCCTTCCTATCATGTTCTAAATGTCGAGACGTGAAAAACGAGACCTCACAACCCTACCGCAAATGTCTAGAAGTAGGTTTCCCAGTAGGATAAACATTGAACCTATACCCCCAGTATGGGAATATATATTTATATATATATGTCTATATGGGTCTATATCGTACTTTTTCAAAAATTTCACCGATTCGCTCCGCAACACTTCCTATCGTGTTCTACATGACGAGACTAAGAAAACGAGACCCCACAACCCTACCGCAAATGTAAAGAAGTGGGTTTCCCAGGGGGGCAAACATCGGTCCTATACCGCAGTATGGGCCTATATGGGGCTCGGTGACTTTTTTCAAAAATTTCACCGTTTCGCTTCGGGACACTTCCTATCATGTTTGTCTTGACGAGACTAAGAAAACGAGACCCCACAACCTATACCGCAAATGTCGAGAAGTAGGTTTCCCAGGGGGGAAAAACATTGATCCTATACCTCCCATACCCCATATAAGCATTTTCCCGCAATTTAGAATAAAGTCCGTGTTCCGTATTTTTTCAGGAAAATTTTTACATACACCCACCCTGGAACTAGGGGAAGATAACTCTATTGACAGGCGAGCCCCGTTAAGCCCGGCGACCTATATACCCCCCATACCCCATATAGGTATTTTCTCGAATTTTTCGATAAAGTCCGATTTCCGTTTTTTTTTTTTCACGAAAAATTTTACATGCACCCACCCAGCCATCAAATACACCCTTCACCTAGGCTTCACATTGATACCTCACTCGACCCCATCGGACCATTAGTAGCTCCCCTAGCTCCAAAACGTCTATTTCCATACCCTTGGGCCACCGCGCATGCGCAGAATGCCGATATTTCAACCCCACACCCAGCCCATCAGATGCCCCTTCACGAATGCTTCACTTTGATACCTCACTCGACCCCATTGGTCCATTAGGGGCTCCCCTAGCTCCAAAACGTCTATTTCCATACCCTTCGGCCACCGCGCATGCGCAGAATGCCGATATTTCAACCCCACACCCAGTCCATCAGATGCCCCTTCACGAATGCTTCACCTCCCCCAAAATGCCTGGTTTCTCTACTACGGCCAGACTGCGTATGCGCAGACCATTAAACACGGACGAACCATTAGTGTAGTCAAGTGCTCCTCCACGAGAGCTTCAAAATAAGACCTCACTCGACCCCATTGGACCACCAGGGACTCACCTAGACCCCAACACGTCCACCCCGTATGGTCCTATACACCCATAGCCATGCACTATAGGCCTATGGGCTTACCCAATGTCACCGTTTCGTTCCGGGACCCTTCCTATCATGTTCTAAATGTCGAGACGTGAAAAACGAGACCTCACAACCCTACCGCAAATGTCTAGAAGTAGGTTTCCCAGTAGGATAAACATTGAACCTATACCCCCAGTATGGGAATATATATTTATATATATATGTCTATATGGGTCTATATCGTACTTTTTCAAAAATTTCACCGATTCGCTCCGCAACACTTCCTATCGTGTTCTACATGACGAGACTAAGAAAACGAGACCCCACAACCCTACCGCAAATGTAAAGAAGTGGGTTTCCCAGGGGGGCAAACATCGGTCCTATACCGCAGTATGGGCCTATATGGGGCTCGGGGACTTTTTTCAAAAATTTCACCGTTTCGCTTCGGGACACTTCCTATCATGTTTGTCTTGACGAGACTAAGAAAACGAGACCCCACAACCTATACCGCAAATGTCGAGAAGTAGGTTTCCCAGGGGGGAAAAACATTGATCCTATACCTCCCATACCCCATATAAGCATTTTCCCGCAATTTAGAATAAAGTCCGTGTTCCGTATTTTTTCAGGAAAATTTTTACATACACCCACCCTGGAACTAGGGGAAGATAACTCTATTGACAGGCGAGCTCCGTTAAGCCCGGCGACCTATATACCCCCCATACCCCATATAGGTATTTTCTCGAATTTTTCGATAAAGTCCGATTTCCGTTTTTTTTTTTTCACGAAAAATTTTACATGCACCCACCCAGCCATCAAATACCCCTTCACCTAGGCTTCACATTGATACCTCACTCGACCCCATCGGACCATTAGTAGCTCCCCTAGCTCCAAAACGTCTATTTCCATACCCTTGGGCCACCGCGCATGCGCAGAATGCCGATAGTTCAACCCCACACCCAGCCCATCAGATGCCCCTTCACGAATGCTTCACATCGATACCTCACTCGACCCCATTGGTCCATTAGGGGCTCCCCTAGCTCCAAAACGTCTATTTCCATACCCTTCGGCCACCGCGCATGCGCAGAATGCCGATATTTCAACCCCACACCCAGTCCATCAGATGCCCCTTCACGAATGCTTCACTTTGATGCCTCATAGAACTCCATCGGCCCATTAGGGGCTCCCCTAGCTCCAAAACGGCTATTTTCATACCCTTGGGCCACCGCGCATGCGCAGAATGCCGATAGTTCGACCCCACACCCAGCCCATTAGATGCCCCTTCACATAAGCTTCACTTTGATACCTCACTCCACCCAATCGGACCATTTTATCTAGGGACTACTTTTTCTCCGCGGAAGGTTTTTCCCGCGACCGCATCACCGCCAAAACCGCATCACCGCGGATGAATACATGGAACTATTTTTGACCTGGAAAAATTGGAACTCTCCTGTGCTGGAGGTAGCTTTCTGGTCAATTTGAAATACTCGCTTCTGATTGGACGAGAGCTCTGTGACGGATTTGAAATACTCGCTTATGATTGGACGAGAGCTCCACACATGCTCCACAAATTTTACCCCGGGGAACAAATAAGTAGGTCAATCATAAGGAATTTGCGGTTTACCTACTACTAATGGGTAGCCCCGTGGGGCTTCCGGGGATTGACCTGGGATGTCGTCATGCACACCGCAGGTCATGGTAAGAGTAGGCCTCAGCTCTTCAGACAGCTTGTCGTGTTGAGGCGACTAACTGAGGCACCCGTGGGGTTCCCGGGTGTGAAAAGGAATAGGACCCTACCCGTGTGGTTCCCGGGTGTGAAAAAGAATAGGACCCAACGTCGTGATATGACTGAAATATAGTAGAAAGCGGCGCTAAATCATATTCACTCACTCACTTTTTGTTACAATTGGCATTTTTAGTTGGGAAAGACTGAGAACTGCAGTATAATTTCTCACATTCTATGAGAAGACATCAAACCATGATTCACAAAATTCTTAGAAATCGTGGCAAGAGAAACTGTCAAATCGGAATTGTGTCATTTAAACTGTCAGAGTTGATGAATTTTAAGAATGGCCATAGAGCCTGGCCACGATATCTATATATTTGCGAGTCTTCTGACAATATTTTGAAAATAACGAACAACTTTCCTGTGCAGTTCAGTTCAGTTCGAAAACATCTTTGTACAGCCAGTCCATTTCCATGCATGTGCTTCAAACAGCCCTTGGTTTATCAGCGCACCAGTTGTCTCCGAAAAATAATTGTGAATTTGTAAATAGATTGGAGACGTCCTTGATCAATTTGACTTCAAATTCAAGACAAAATGTATCATAGGAGAGAGTTATGAATTGGCTGACCGATCTATCTTATAACCCATACCTCCATATTAGCAAAAAATACCCAGCTACAGAAAAGTGATGTCACTCTATAGAGTTTAATAGCGTTTTCTGTATGTTGTCAGACAGTGGCTTTTCTTCATTCCCTTAAACACCCTCAATCTGCCCATGTTTAACTCTCCTTATCATCTTTGCATTACAGGGCATTATTTGGACCAGAAGAGGCTCAAGCAGGGATTGTACCGTCACCCATGTGACGACATCTCCTACATTCTCCCTGAAAGTATGGGCGACAACAACTGAGTCCGTGGTTCATCATCATCGGCACGATTTATATCTGTGTTAAAGACATTTATTAGAACAATTAGATGGGCCATTGATCATATGAGGTTGTTATCTCCCCTTGGAAGGTTTTCAAAATAGTACACATTTCCTGTGCAGTGAAATATGGATTAGAGGCAGGCAGACCTTTATGACTTTATGAATTTAGCTAATACAGAATCCCCCTCTCGAAAGCGACATTAAATCCTATTCACTCACTCACTCGCTGTCTCACATAAATGATGTGAATATACAGTTGATTTTATTATGTGTGAATGAGTTTCTTGGTCAAATGGACAAACGGCAATAATTAATATTTGAAGCGATTAAAAAATGGTGCGACGATTGGAGATGAAGAGATTGCTTTTTTAGAAAAATAAGCCTGTTATTGTAGTAGATTAACACAAATGGTTACCAACCAGTGCTAAGTGAGATGTGTCATGAAAATTGTTTCATCTTCATAGACTGGATATATAATCTGTTTTGCACACTATGTATGTATTGGGGTATGCTGGATAGTGGGTTCGGGAAGGGGGGTCTAGATAGAAGAGCCAAGAGCCTACATGTCAATAATGTTACAAGATTTTGTGTCTTCCAGTAGGATGTCACCGCAGTCAAACTGTAGAACGTTGAATGTCAAGATTTCCAGATTGGCAGTTGAGCTTGACAATTAATTGGAGAAATCATTTAGATCGTTTTGTATTTGTATATGGATTGACTCACTTGTCTGAGATTTTCATGTGAATTTTGTGAGGTACATTTAGATCTGGGAGATAGTTGGGCGGGGTTAGGGGAGACCGGGCAGTATAAAAAGACTTGACTGGTATAACTTTATATGCTCACTGCTTCAGTAGCATTTGCTGTATTTATTTATTTATGCCGAATCTTTTGTGCCATTTTATATCCGCGATTTTATCTGGGATGAGACTAGATGGGTTCGGACAGGGTTTTCGTGGGGGCAGGTGCATCCTCCCGTAGTCATAGCTATAACCACCCATTGTTGCCATACTTACACCCTCTGACAGATTTCCCAAGCAAACCTGGCACTTGAGCTCTGTCTTTATCGATTGTGATTGATATAGGAAGCGTTTATCTGTATAATAGGGTTATGGAAAATGCATCCATCATGCATTTATCTCATAGAAGAATAAACAAGTTGGATGCTAAACTATTTGAAAAATGCAGATGACTGGTCCTGTTTAGGTGCAATATCATGAGACTACGCTGCTGAGACTGTAGAAATTTGGTAATGGTCAATGTTGATTGGCCCATAGCTATGTCCACTCAAGCTGCGTGACATGTTTTTCTGCCTTTAATCAATCATAGGGTGAAGTATCTGACACCTTCTGATGCCAGGAGAATGAGTATAGCGGGAATAAAAACTCTTTGTTTGTTACTATGGATTTGTTATCTGTTCTTTGATAAGTTATTGGATTATGTTAATGCTAATGTGGGATTGAAATAAAAATGTCACAGGCTATTATTAAGCAAAGAATTGAACTGTATTTATGTTGAACATGCATGCAGGATGTAAATGTTAAGGTGTAATAAAAAATTCCAAAATTTTTGACTGAAATGCTATGTATAAACTTTATTATTCATTAGCGGATATTAAATTAAATTTGGCTTTGAATTTAATTTGATCTGAATACCTGTGGTTGGGTAACACTGGAGTGTAGCGGTATCTAGTCGATACACAAGATTTTTCATAGGGTCAGAATGCCAGTCGATATTCCATGTGATCCTGTATTACTGCTTTCAATTCTGCGACAGAAATGTACTGGATTTGTACCAACTTGCATTTCTCTTCATTTATAAAGTTAATTCATTGTAAGAAGATATTTTTTGTCCTTTATAAAGTGATCATATAGTATTTTCGTTAAATTGGGATTACACTATGTACTAGTTTAATAAGTATGTGCAGCAGGAACGATTTTTAATCACCTCTGCATCACGTTACAACTGGTGGTCTGGCCCTGACCTAGGTCACATGATACAGTTACCGTATTTGCCACTTCAAATATAGAGAGTTCTGCTGTTTCCACCGTCTCGTAACATCAAGTGGGTGGAGGAAAAATGAAATCTTCAAACACTGCATTTAGGTGAACACATTGGAATAATGCAACTGACAGAATTCCTCACTCTTGTCATGTTGTGCTTCGTCTGAACGACTGAAATTTAAAAGAAAATGAAATGAAATGATTGGGTATCATGCTCTGTAAATCTTGCTCACTCTCGTCTGTGAAAACATTAAAACACCTGCAGAAAGGTCCTTTGTTGGTCTTAGGCTGCCTGTTTTGTACATCAAATTGCTTTGTCCAGACTCAACAAATTTATCTGGAACTGCCAAACAGTTTCGAACATATCTTTGTTCAGTTATGTTGATATGGAAATACCTGTACTTCATAGTTTTGTATCTTGTTTCTACTGGTAATAGGTGATTACCATTGAAAGTGTTGCGGGTTTGAATTTTTAGACGAGGAACAAAAGTTGTGATAATTCATTTCAAGAATATTTACTGAGGACGTCTTTATTCATTAGGCTGGTTAACTATATATTTGTTTGTTTTTGAGAATGTACCTTTCATCAATGGACACCCAAATTGTTCACGTGGGACCATCTCTGTCTGGCCACATGGATTAATAAATTTGACTGTATTGTGCCAAGATTCCCAATCAAATTCATGTTAATTCTTTGTATACAGTGTTAATTGTCCCCCCGACGCCCGAAGGGCTAAAGGGGGACTATAGTATTGGGGTGCGTCCGTCCGTCCGGATTCGTTTCCGAGCAATAATTTTTGAAAAACTGAATGGATTCTTTTCAAATTTGGTGTATGAGTACTTCGCCTCAAGATCTCACTTGGGATTGTTTTTTGCATCGATCCGCCTATAGGTGGCGCCACCTGAGGGCCAAGTTCAAATTTTGTTTCCGGACAATAACTTTTGAAAAACTGAATGGATTCTTTTCAAATTTGGTATGTGGGTACCTCGCCCCAAGATCTCGCTTGGGATTGCTTTTCGCGCCGATTCGCGTATAGGTGGCGCCACCTGGGGGCCAAGTTAAAATTTTGTTTCCGAACAATAACTTTCGAAAAACTGAATGGATTCTTTTCAAATTTGGTGTATGAGTACCTCACCTCAAGATCTCACTTGGGATTGTTTTTCGCATCGATCCTCCTATAGGTGGCGCCACTTGGGGGCCAAGTTAAAATTCTGTTTCCGGACAATAACTTTTGAAAAACTGAATGGATTCTTTTCAAATTTGGTATGTGGGTACCTCGCCCCAAGATCTCGTTTGGGATTGATTTTCGCGCCGATTCGCCTATATGTGGCGCCACCTTGGGGCCAAGTTAAAATTTTGTTTCCCAACAACAACTTTCGAAAAACTGAATGGATTCTTTTCAAATTTGGTATGTGGGTATACCTCGCCCCAAGATCTTGCTTGGGATTGCTTCTCGTGCTGATTCGCCCATAGGTGGCGCCACCTGGGGGCGAAGTTAAAATTTTGTTTCCGGACAATAACTTTTGGAAAACTTAACGGATTCTTTTCAAATTTGGTATGTGGGTACCTCGCCCTAAGATCTTGCTTGGAATTGTTTTTCACGCCGATCCGCATATAGGTGGCGCCACCTGGGGGCGAAGTTAAAATTTTGTTTCCGAACAATAACTTTTGAAAAACTGAATGGATTCTTTTCAAATTTGGTGTATGAGTACCTCGCCTCAAGATCTCACTTGGGATTGTTTTTTGCATCGATCCACCTATAGGTGGCGCCACCTGAGGGCCAAGTTAAAATTTTGTTTCCGGACAATAACTTTTGAAAAACTGAATGGATTCTTTTCAAATTTGGTATGTGGGTACCTCGCCCCAAGATCTCGCTTGAGATTGCTTTTCGCGCCGATTCGCCTATAGGTGGCGCCACCTGGGGGCCAAGTTAAAATTTTGTTTCCGAACAATAACTTTCGAAAAACTGAATGGATTCTTTTCAAATTTGGTGTATGAGTACCTCATCTCAAGATCTCACTTGGGATTGTTTTTCGCATCGATCCTCCTATAGGTGGCGCCACTTGGGGGCCAAGTTAAAATTCTGTTTCCGGACAATAACTTTTGAAAAACTGAATGGATTCTTTTCAAATTTGGTATGTGGGTACCTCGCCCCGAGATCTCGTTTGGGATTGATTTTCGCGCCGATTCGCCTATATGTGGCGCCACCTGGGGGCCAAGTTAAAATTTTGTTTCCTAACAATAACTTTCGAAAAACTGAATGCATTCTTTTCAAATTTGGTATGTGGGTACCTCGACCCAAGATCTTGCTTGGGATTGCTTCTCGTGCTGATCCGCCTATAGGGGGCGCCACTTGGGGGCCAAGTTAATATTTTGTTCTCGTACCTTCTGAAATTCTGGCCGGATTACGACAAATTCGGTAATTGTGGGTACCTTGCCACTGGATCTCACTTGGGATTGCTCCGCATGCTGGGTACTGAAAGTTACGGATCCAAGTCAGATCAATTGTTTCAACGTCGGGGGACTTGAACCCCTCGGGTTTTCATTCTTTATAACACTGTTATTGGGGGACTTAGTTTGAACCGTTATAGATTTTGACCTTAAAAAAGGATCGAGATAATGTGTTTTTTGTGGGTGGGGGGCGGTCGCGCAACACCATAGCACATTTTATACCAGAATCTGTGCTATATTGAGGCCCCTAAATGGGAGGTTACACTGTATGTTATTTTTCTTCCGTCAGCAGAGTGATGATGCCAATACTTCCAAGTCCGCTAGCTCCGTATAGATTCCACACCAGTAAAACAGATTATGTCACTTCCGGTTCACGCGCCACTACAAATAGTGATCGATCTTGCAACTTTCCTCCAAGAGTTCTTTTGATCACTCTCCGGAAAATGCAATAGAAAGTGATATCAGAGAGATCACGTGATATCAGAGAGATCACGTGATATCAGAGAGATCACGTGATATCAGAGAGATCACGTGATATCAGAGAGATCACGTGATATCAGAGAGATCACGCTCACAAACTGAGCTCGGGGCTCAAAATTTACACATATACTGTCAAACATAGAATGTTCAATAATACAGTAATATTATGTTTCTTGTATGAACATGGACTTTCAGAGAGGCTAGGCTTGTCTAATTTGACACATTGTAGATGTGCTTATTTCTTCCCATCTGTGGTTTTGTTTAATCCGAGACAGCGGAGGCAAAAAATGTCCTGCATCTATTTTAAAAGCAATGTTCATATCCCTACTACCGGTTTTCTTTGATCATTGTTTTGAAACCCAGTCATGGAGTGGTTTCTGCCTGGACTGCTTGATACAAAAATGCTGAGGGATAGAATAAAAAAAAATGCTACAATATGTCAAATACACAAAGGATCGTTGGCTGAAAGTCCAAGTTGATGCAATAAGCGTATTACAACCAACTCACAAGTTTCTCCAAGTGCATTAAATTGGATTTACATTGAGATGCTCAGAGTTTGTAGTATTACTGAATAATTTTGTTGTGCCTCACATCAGGTGCAGCACAAGGAGGTTTGGAGTTTATGGTGTACGGACATTTCCCCCAGTGGACATTTCCCCCAGTGCACATTTCCCCCAGCGGACATTTCCCCCATGGACATTTCCCCCAGTGGGCATTTCCCCCAGTGGACATTTCCCCCACCCTATATTTTTAGGTTATTTTGAACATAGTTTTTAAATGATTTGGCAATAACACAATTTTTTTTTAGCCCATGGGCTGTTCAAATCACTTTTCGTCCGTGGTCCGTCGTCCGTCAGTCAGTCCGTCGTCCGTCCGTCCGTAAACAATTCTTGTTATCACGATTTCTCAGGAACTACTTTATGGATCTTTCTGAAATTTGGTACACAGGTTCCCCTTGGGGTCTAGTTGTGCAAGATACCTATTCTCGTCCGATTCGAAGATCCAATATGGCCACCAGGCAGCCATCTTGGATTTCCCCATGAAACCTTGTTATCGCAATTTCTCAGAAACTACTGTATGGATCTTTCTCAAATTTGGTACACAGGTTCCACTTGGGGTCTAGTTGTGCAAGATACCTTTTCTGGTCCGATTCCAGAATCCAATATGGCCGCCAGGCAGCCATCTTGGATTTCCCCATGAAACCTTGTTATCGCGATTTCTCAGGAACTACTGCATGGATGTTTCTCAAATTTGGTACACAGGTTCCCCTTGGGGTGTAGTTGTGCAAGATACCTTTTATGGTTCGATTTGAAAATCCAATATGGCCTCCAGGCAGCCATCTTGGATTTCCCCATGAAACTTTGTTATCGTCATTTCTCAGGAAGTACTGTATGCAGGGATCATTGTCAAATTTGGTACACAGGTACCCTTTAGGGTCTAGTTGTGCAAGATACCTTTTTCGGTCCGAATCAAAAATCCAATACGGCCACAAGGCAGCCATCTTGGATTTCCTCATGAAATCTTGTTATCGCGATTTCTCAAGAACTACTGCATGGATCTTTCTCATATTTGGTACACAGGTTCCCCTTGGGGTCTAGTTATGCAAGATACCTTTTCTGGTCCAATTCGAAAATCCAATATGGCCACCAGGCAGCCATTTTGGATTTCTCCATAAAACTTTATCGTCATTTCTCAGGAAGTACTGCATGGATCTTTCTCAAATTTGGTACACAGGTTCCCCTTGGGGTCTAGTTGTGCAATATGCATTTTCTGGCCCGATTCGAAAATCCAATATGGCTACCAGGGAGCCATCTTGGATTTTCCTACGAAACTTTATCGTCATTTCTCAGGGGTGTAGTTGTGCAAGATACCTTTTATGGTTCGATTTGAAAATCCAATATGGCCTCCAGGCAGCCATCTTGGATTTCCCCATGAAACTTTGTTATCGTCATTTCTCAGGAAGTACTGTATGCAGGGATCATTGTCAAATTTGGTACACAGGTACCCTTTAGGGTCTAGTTGTGCAAGATACCTTTTTCGGTCCGAATCAAAAATCCAATACGGCCACAAGGCAGCCATCTTGGATTTCCTCATGAAATCTTGTTATCGCGATTTCTCAAGAACTACTGCATGGATCTTTCTCATATTTGGTACACAGGTTCCCCTTGGGGTCTAGTTGTGCAAGATACCTTTTCTGGTCCAATTCGAAAATCCAATATGGCCACCAGGCAGCCATTTTGGATTTCTCCATAAAACTTTATCGTCATTTCTCAGGAAGTACTGCATGGATCTTTCTCAAATTTGGTACACAGGTTCCCCTTGGGGTCTAGTTGTGCAACATGCATTTTCTGGCCCGATTCGAAAATCCAATATGGCTACCAGGGAGCCATCTTGGATTTCCCTACGAAACTTTATCGTCATTTCTCAGGAAGTACTGCATGGATCTTTCTCAAATTTGGTACACAGGTTTCCCTTAGGGTCTAGTTGTGCAAGATACCTTCTCTGGTCCGATTCCAAAATCCAATATCTCCGTCAGGTGGCCATCTTGGATTTCCCCATGAAATTTTGTTATTGCGATTTCTCAGGAACTACTGCATGGATCTTTGTCAAATTTGGTACACAGGTTCCCCTTGTCGTCTAGTTGTGCAAGATACCTTTTCTGGTCCGATTCGAAAATTCAATATGGCCACCAGGTGGCCATCTTGGATTTTCCCATGCAACTTTGTTATCCTGATTTCTCAGGATGTACTGCAGGGATCTTTCTCAAATTTGGTACATAGGTTCCCCTTGGGGTCTAGTTGTGCAAAATACCTTTTTCGGTCCGATTCAAAAATCCAATATGGCCGCCAGGAGGCCATCTTGAATTTCCCCTCGAAACATTGTTATCGTGAATTCTCAGGAAATATTTCATGGATCTTTCTGAAATTTGGTACACATGTCCCACATGGTAGATGTGCGAGATACCTTTTTTGGTCCGATTCGAAAATCCAAGTTTCGCTTCAAATTAATACGGTATTCCCGAGTTGTGACGTTGCATCACAAGAGTCGGCGGATCAAACGGTGGGGCATATTCTATATATTGACTATGAAGAATATCCATACCTTCACCTTCCATATCAAGGAGTTCAACTTTGGAGTTAAATGTATTTCTTCAAATTTTAAATGAGTTTTCTTTAGTCCATGCAGTTGCAAGTGAACTGCCCCACCCATTCAGCTACCGGCGGGTCGGCTACATGAAGGGACGTCACTCTTGTGACACGTCACAACTCGACAACTGTTGACTACTGCATGTTTCGATCCAAGGGAGATAATCAGGATTCAGACACTTTCGAAGTTTCAACATTTCTGCGCGGACTGGATCCCTTCAGTATTAAGTATTGTACCATCTTACTATTTTCGAGCATGGTATCTTAAAAGAGATATTTCAAACTAGCCCAGTAAACAGAACAGAATTAGCATTCGTTCCTAATTATAAAATCTTAAGTATGTTTCATAGATCATGCCAAAGTGTCAAAGAGATTTGTCTTCACTTCCAGTACCCAATGATGACACGTGCAAAAAAAATAAATAAAAAAATACTACAAAACGAAGACGAAGGATCCTCCGTACATGTACATTCACTTTCAGACTAACTTTGCTCATTTCTCTTGTACTATAACAACCGACATAAGTACAGTTTCTAGAAATCTTGAAAGTCCTGAAACTTAGAAAGATTATATCTTGGTATTTTCCAGTGTCCCTTTTTCGATCTTTTTTGCTCGGATTCGAAATTCAAAACAAAATTACAAATCAATCGTTTGTTCTTAGTAACAATGGACAAAAAGATCCTCTTGTCATTAGCTTACAATTATCGGACAATGGTTGGCGCCAAGATCCTTCAGGATCTCTCGTATATATATTTTTTTATATTCTATATAAGGATATAAGCATTTCCACATATGTTTTATGGTAAAGGAGTCACATAGTGATAAGATATTATACATATACACAGTATATATCTGTATTATATAGTCTTACAGCACATTTTAAAACAATATAAAAGATGTATACATGGTATATAGCATAACATTAACTGTTCGTAAGTCGGTGTTACGAAGCCATTTCATGAGAATAAAATTGAACTAAAGTGAAAACTGAGGTAAAAAATAGAACAAAATTATATTGTTTAAAAACAAATCTATTATTTTACCACTATGTGATATGTTTTCTTAAAATGTTAAAATATATACTATGTAAATGAATATTATATGTTATCACTATGTGATCCATTATATTGTTTAAAAATGTGCTATATAATATATGTGCTTTCTCGTAAAACTTATTGTAAAACTATGTGCTATATTGTTTTAAAGTGTGATATAAGACTATAATACTGCTATATACTGTGTATATGTATAATATCTTACCACTATTTGACTCATTTATCGTAAAACATAATAGGTATATCCTTTTTATAGAAAATAACAAAATATTTTTAAAAAAAATGTTTTTGCCAAATTATTTAAAAACTAAGCTCAAAATAACCCAAACATATAGGGTGGGGGAAATGTCCACTGGGGGAAATGTCCATCGGGGGAAATGCCCACTGGGGGAAATGTCCATGGGGGAAATGTCCACTGGGGAAAATGCCCTGGATTCGGAGTTTATGTGGGGTATTGTGGTTGCGTGTACACTTGCACTGCTGGAAGGACTAACTCTGGCTCCGGCGGCGATCCGGTTGTGGGATGCATGCCGTACAAGTAGCATATGACTATCGTTGTTGTACCTCGAGTTGTTGAACCATATCTCAAGGTTCCCGTTTGGAAAGCAACTTGGCTGGGTGGTGCACAGTTGGTTCATCTTCATAGCACTGAAATATTGTTGAAAGTGACGTTCAATCCTATTGTCTCACTCCCCCCTTATAATATGAGTGAGGTACATGTAAGCCTCGCCTGTGCCCATCCACTCGCAGTAGATCCAGCATGATCTTCGTTTCTTCATGCGGGTCCAGCACTTCCTGCTACGTCAAGGAAAACTTAAGCATAGTCTCCTGATGTTAAAACTACTGATTTGACTTTGAAAACAAGCCCAAATGAGATCCTGTACCAAAGGACCTGGTACGGTTTAATGAGATATTGGCCCCCAAGAGGTGTTGTTTGGAGTGCCTAAATAGAATATCATATACAAAAGAAATTTTCAGTTAGTGTAAATGAAGTATAGTATTTCATTTTGTAGACCCTGGATCTTATGGTATTTTAATAACATTTTTAAGTAGTGGATTTGTGCAAAATCGTCTATTTTCAGGCGAAAACAGCACTTTTCTCTCCATAAATAAATGAAGCCAGTCCAGAACCAACACCGTGTTTGGGCAAGAACAAACTATTCACACTATTGTCAATATTTCAGGGGTTGAGTTAATCTTGGTTCTCTACTGGCTTCATATATTTATGGAGAGAAAAGTGTGCTGTTTTCGCCTCAAAATAGACGATTTTACACAAATCAACTACTTCAAGATGTTATTATTAACAAGAGCTCAAGGGGCTTCAATATACGCTCGTATATCTGGAATTATATTGGTCCAAATTTCAAGGTTGTTTAATAGCCTTGATTCCAATTGGTCCAGAGCAAGGTCTATAATTTTGTGCTTCTGGGAATGTAACATATATCACATCTTACCTTCAACAACCATATGAAAATGTGACTTAACAATTTCTTGATTTTGGGGTCACAGTGACCTTGACCTTTGACCCACATTTTGGTATGTAACACATGTCCATCTAATGTATCTACTGGCAGAAAAAAGTTATTTTTAATGATTTCCTGATTTTGGGGTCACAGTGACCTTCACCTTTGACCTAAATTTTGGTACACGACACATCGTCTTCCCTCAATGTATCAATGGACACGAAAAAATCATGATTTTTATGAATTTCATGATTTTGGGGGTCACTGTGACCTTGAAGTTTGGCCTTGACCTGCATTTTGGTACGTGACACATGTCCCCCGAATGTATCTACTGACACAAAAAAAAAGTAATTTCCAAAGATTTCTTCATTATGGACTCACAATGACTTGACTATTGACCTTGACCTAATTTTGGGTATGCGACACTTCTTTCCGCCTATTGAATGCACTCAAAAAATGAGTAATTTTTAATGATTTCCTGATTTTTAGGTCACACTGACCTTTGACCTTGATTATGGGGGCACAGTGACCTTGACTATTGACCTGGATCTAAATTTTGGTACATGACAAAACGGCTCCCCGTAATTTCTCAATGGACTTGACCTTGACCTACATTTTGGTAAGTGACACATCGTGTCCGCCTAATGTATCTACTGACACAAAAAAAAATATTTTTAATAATTTCCTGATTTTGGGGTCAAAGTGACCTTCGACCTATTGAATCCATAAATATATGAAGCCAGTCCAGAACCAAAACCGTGTTTAAGCAGGAACAAACTATTCACACTACTGTCAATATTTCAGGCGTTGAGTTAATCTTGGTTCTCTACTGGCTTCATATATTTATAGAGAGAAAAGTGTGTTGTTTTCGCCTCAAAATAGACGATTTTACACAAATCAACTACTTCAAGATGTTATTATTAACAAGAGCTCAAGGGGCTTCAATATACGCTCGTATATCTGGAATTATATTGGTCCAAATTTCAAGGTTGTTTAATAGCCTTGATTCCAATTGGTCCAGAGCAAGGTCTATAATTTTGTGCTTCTGGGACTGTAACATATATCACATCTTATCTTCGACAACCATATGAAAATGTGACTTAACAATTTCTTGATTTTGGGGTCACAGTGACCTCGACCTTTGACCCACATTTTGGTATGTAACACATGTCCATCTAATGTATCTACTGGCAGAAAAAAAGTTATTTTTAATGATTTCCTGATTTTGGGGTCACAGTGACCTTCACCTTTGACCTAAATTTTGGTACACGACACATCATCTTCCCTCAATGTATCCATGGACAAGGAAAAATCATGATTTTTATGAATTTCATGATTTTGGGGGTCACAGTGACCTTGAAGTTTGGCCTTGACCTGCATTTTGGTACGTGACACATGTCCCCCTAATGTATCTACTGACACAAAAAAAAAGTAATTTCCAAAGATTTCTTGATTATGGACTCGCAATGACTTGACTATTGATCTTGACCTAATTTTTGGTATGCGACACTTCTTTCCGCCTATTGAATCCACTCAAAAAATGAGTAATTTTTAATGATTTCCTGATTTTTATGTCACACTGACCTTTGACCTTGATTATGGGGTCACAGTGACCTTGACTATTGACCTGGATCTAAATTTTGGTACATGACAAAACGGCTCCCCGTAATTTCTCAATGGACTTGACCTTGACCTTTGACCTTGACCTACATTTTGGTAAGTGACACATCGTGTCCGCCTAATGTATCTACTGACACAAAAAAATTATTTTTAATAATTTCCTGATTTTGGGGTCAAAGTGACCTGGTTTACCGCTTCTCTCTTGCAGGAAACAAGCCTATGTTATGTATACTTTTGTCTTTTTGAATTTGGTGCTAATACTGTTATATGGAAATGGAATAGGTCTTTGGATTATGGACGCGGATATTCTCTAATGGACGACGGCTGGATTATGAATGACGGACTAGACGCTTGTAACTTCGACCTATTGAATCCACTCACAAAAATTAGAAATTTTTAATGATTTCCTGATTTTTCGGTCACACTGACCTTTGACCTCAACCTACATTTGGTATGCAACACATCGTTCCCCCTGGAGCATCCACTAACCAAAAATTAGAACTGTAAATAGAAAACTGTCAATGATCAATGATTTCCTGATTTTAGGCAACAGTGACCTTTGACCTCTAAGCTCGACCTCAATTTTGGTATGCGACACATCGTATCCACTCACAAAAAATTGCAACTGTGGATATAAAACGTTCACAGATATAGACCGGACACGAACACTTCACTGATTTCCTGTTTTTTAGGCCAGTGACCTTTGACATCGACCTTCATTTTGGTACACGACACATCGTCTCCCAGTGTGCAGTATCCACTCACCAAAAATTGGAACTGTAAATAGAAAACTGTTCCAGATATAGACCGGACACGACAGACGGACGGACGGAAACTGCCATCACATAATACGTCCGCTTTTTGGTGGGCGTATAAAAACCCATAAGACCCAGGGCCCACAAAATTCTCAGAGCATAATATAATTTACACTAACTGAATAATTTCTTCCTTACGTGATATTTCCTTTTGACAGTCCAAACTGCACATCACGGGGGCCAAAATCTCATTAAACTACGCCAGGTCCTTTCAAGAGAATCTTTTCATTTTTATACGCCCGCCCAAAAGGCGGACGTATTATGTGATGGCGGTTTCCGTCCGTCTGTCTGTCGTGCCGTCTGTCTGTCTGTCTGTCCGTCTGTCCGTCCCCCGCGTCCGGTCTATATCTGGAACAGTTTTCTATCTACAGTTCTAATTTTTGATGAGTGGATACCCTACGGGGAGACGATGTGTCGCGTACCAAAATGAAGGTCGAGGTCAGAGGTCAAAGGTCACTGGCCCAAAAAACAGGAAATCACTGAAGTGTTCGTGTCCAGTCTATATATGTGAACGTTTTCTATCCACAGTTACACAAATCAAATTTATGATCATCACCTTGACAAACTATTTCACTACCAGTCTCTTGTTTTTGAGGAGAGTGATCACTCCCCTAACTTTTCTCCCAGGAGAGTTATTGTTCACTCTCCTGGAAATTGAAAATGATACCAACTGGAGTAAATCACTCGAGCAATACAGTGATCACTCAAGCAATAAAAAATCTAGGAGCGTGATCGGCAGCTCTCGTCTAATTTTACAAACATGAGAGACTGCATTAGTATACCCCCCCAACTGACCCGTACATGACACTGTATTACACATAATGGTACAAAATTTGACTCTTTTGATCGAATAAAAACTTCAAAATCCCCACAGGCAGTCAAACACATTTGACTTCCATGGATCTATACAACTGATGAGAGCCAATCAGGTTCATTGTACCTGGCAACCAACCAATCAACAACAGACACACAAAATCAGCACCTCCCATCCTCGTTACGACATGCGTCTTCAGTTCCTTGGAAGTTAAATAGGCATGAATTGGGTACATGCACTCATATATATACGAATAAAACCGCTTTTTTTATTCGGTGTAGAGTGCAAAGAGAAAACCTTACATTTAGCTTATTTCTATGGCAACAGTGATGTCAAATCTATAACATACTTTATTACATTATACCGATGGTGACGACCTTTTGTTTCCGAAGTGACGGAGAACGGGCCGAGATGAATTCAATATATAGTGGGAGCAATGTTGATGTGAAATGAAGATATCTACACAATGTTTTACGTGTGTCTCTACACAGCTTAGCATTCTCTTCTTTCTCTCTCTGTCTCTTTTTATAATAAAAGTGGATTCCCGCCCGCCTTTCCCACAGCATTGTGGACCGCGCGACGTCGACTAGAATTCACCGGTCTGTTCATGATACACTTCGATGCAGTCGTCATTCTCCATATCCAACTGTAACCAAAACCAAAGGGAGAGAACTCTTATAACATGTAAACCAGGATATGGAATCAAGGTATATAACATGGATTGCAGGCAAGCACCTAAAAGGTGCGTGGACCCCTCAGCCTGTTTTTTTTCAGTCAAGTAGGATCAGGGTTGCATCTAGAGCCAATTTAGTTTCAGAAATATGGCAAGCCAAAGTGCTTTTTATTCGAGAATTTCCGATATCGGAAATTGAATTCCCGATATCGGAATTAAAATTTCCGATATCGGAAATTCATGACCTTCAATTTCCGATATCGGAAATTGAATTCTCGATATCGGAAATTGAATTCTCGATATCGGAAATTGCAATTCCCGATATCGGAAATTAGAATTTTCGATATCGGAAATTGAATTTCCGATATCGGAAATTGCAATTTCCGATATCGGAAATTCCGGGACAATTCCCGATATCGAAAATTCAATTCCCGTTATCGGAAATTCAATTTCCGATATCGGAAATGCAATTTCCGTTATCGGGAATTGTCACTGAATTCCCGATATCGGAAATTGCAACTCTAGGGTGCACTCCACACTTGCCAAGGTTTCGTACAAAGTGCTCCCTCCCTAATTTTATAATAAGGAAGGTCGCCCGATTTTGACAGCAAGGTAATTCTTCTTACCTTTCTACTAACTGATATCTATAGTATCACCCTGCTGGACGTAACCATTTCTCCAAACGAGGATATAACAATTGCTTGTTGATCGCACCCACTCGCCACTACAGAGTTAATCGTGTCCGGAATTGAATATCTGGCGGACCAAAATCCGCACTTTTTCGGGAAGCGAAAATGATGATTGCTTTATATGGCGATAAAATTTTACAAAAAACGAGTAGGTCGACCCCCTGTTTTTTCGCCATTTTAAATTGTCCTTTGGACGGAAAACACTTTAACATACATAAAAAGAAAATCATTTCATACGTTTTCGCTGGATTGCGGGTAGAATTTGACACATTTTCATTTATTGATAAAATTCCCGTAATATGTGGAAGGAAAAGATCTCAAAATTCAGCAAAAGGGAAACTTACTGTACCTTCAACACTGAATTGTCAGAGCAGATACAGTCATGTCTGTAACGAACAGAAAACATCGAGTTTTCTTTTTTTCAGTTTCGGATTAACGCACATCGGCTCCAAATTGAAAGAGGTCGATACCATAATACACCTGTAGAAGATCGTTTATGTAGCGTCTGCAAGGTGATAGAAAATGAGAATCACTTTCTATTAGAATGTTCTAGATTTGAAAAAGAGAGAGAGATTCTATTCAATACTATTGATTCATTCATGCCCACGGCTATACCGAGACTCGGTCCGTATTTACTAGGTACTCTTATGTCCTCAGTTGATCAATCAGTGATGATGCTATAGCAAAATATGTCTATACCTGTTCTGCAAGGTTACAGTAGATGAAACCTAAATTACACTATGTTAAATGCAAAATAGCGTAGTCTCCCCTGCCAAAGTTACCAGGCGACAACAGATCGGGGCCTAATCAACAACACCTGTATCTGAATCTGAATTGATCGTATTGTTTTTATGTATTGCTTGTACTTTTTATATGTCCTGTATGTATTGTTTTTATGTATTGCTTGTACTTTTTATATGTCCTGTATGTATTGTTTTTATGTATTGCTTGTACTTTTTATATGTCCTGTATGTATTGTTTTTATGTATTGCTTGTACTTTTTATATGTCCTGTATGTATTGTTTTTATGTATTGCTTGTACTTTTTATATGTCCTGTATGTATTGTTTTTATGTATTGCTTGTACTTTTTATATGTCCTGTATGTATTGTTTTTATGTATTGCTTGTACTTTTTATATGTCCTGTATGTATTGTTTTTATGTATTGCTTGTACTTTTTATATGTCCTGTATGTATTGTTTTTATGTATTGCTTGTACTTTTTATATGTCCTGTATGTATTGTTTTTATGTATTGCTTGTACTTTTTATATGTCCTGTATGTATTGTTTTTATGTGGTGCCTTTAGCCTTCGGGCAGAAATGAACAATAAACCATCTTATCTTATCTTATCTATCTTATCTTATATTTTATGAAGTTTTTCAGAAAAGTTGAAGAAGGGTTAAGGATGATTGCACGTCTTTCCTTTTCAATTTCAATAGCTCACAAGTCTCCTGAAATAATGACACGAGTGTGCCCATTTAGAAAATATATACTTTTACAAGGTTTTTTACATCTATTTATGGCCGAAGATCCGAACCCATGCCTGTTTTTAGCCGCACATCATTTAAAGATGTAATCAGCCTCAAATCTGGGCTGAAATCGATGTCTCTCAAACTTAACGAAAGTGACATATGTTACAACAGGTACAAAATGAAATACATCTGACCACAAGAAACTAAACTTGTTTCTACCATTCACGAGAAAATAGAAGGAGTTGATCTTTAAAAATAAACAGCATGGCATGCCGTTTATTTTTCCACGGCCGTGTCCATTCACCAAGCCTCGATCCGTTTTCCGCTTTTTACAAACAGTTCCAAATCATTCCTGCAGCCGTTTAGACGAAAGGTATATGCAATCGAAGCCAGGAGATTGGGCCGTGTCAACAAGCGCATACACGTATGGTGCATTCTACCAACGTATGCTATGCGACATCACCGAACCGTAGGCACGAGCCATGACGCTATCCCATGGCTGCAGCTGTGCAGCATTCAAATTCGTGAGCGTCGCCACGTCATTCATACGTCACGCAGTGACGTCATTTTCCTCTCCGCGTACAACACACACTCAATGGCGAGACAGAAAAGCCGTCGAAGCGGGCAGAGTTACAAATTTCTCTGACAAGATATTCTTGCATTCGTTGTATATGACGATCCCACTGTCATCAAATATAATACATATGATGCTTTGGTAATCTTCCCTGCTGAAAAAACGCACAGGGGAGAGTTTACAAAATTCATCCATTTTGAGGCTGATTACATCTTTAAGTGTGGAATGCACCCCTAGGTTTTGTAAAGCTTCCAGAGCTTTCATTTCCGATATCGGAAATTCGGTGACAATTTCCGATATGGGAAATTCTATTTCCGATATCGGAAATTGAATTCCCGATATGGGAAATTCTATTTCCGATATCGAAAATTGTCACTGAATTTCCGATATCGGAAATTGCAATTTCCGATATCGGAAATTAGAATTTCCGATATCGGGAATTGAATTTCCGATATCGGGAATTGAATTCCCGATATCGGAAATTCGGAATATAAAGCACTTTGGCTTGCCATACATTTGGTTTCTTCTTCCGCTTGGAGATCGGGACTCAATAAAATCAAAATCACAAACTGCTTCGAAAGGAACTCGAATTCAGGAGTGAGCAACACGTCTTGGGCTTTCTCAGATATAAAATCCAGAATACTGCGTACGAGAATTTGGGTCCACCTGAACTGATCGTAGGACTGTGTGGATACAAGCAGAGGCAGAACGGTCTTCACGTGGATAAAGCGTCCGGAAAGGTTGAAACATGCGTCACGCAGATCCACCAAACCGTAGATATCGGCAGCGTTCATCACACCAACAACGGATGTAATGTCGACATTCACGCTTCCGCCGTGAAGGTACAGCACGAGACGTCGGAAACAGTCAGCATCAAAATGCTCTACCGTGATGGAAAGCTTACCAAGGTTCGATGTTGTCGCTTTCGGTCTGCCGCAAGATTCTATCGAAGACTCGCTTCTTCTCCTTCGGAACTGTTTTATCTTCGAGAACAGACTGTTACTTCTCAGCGGCGTTGATGAACGTATATCACCCAAATTCTGGTGAGAATGAATTATATCATAGAAAACTCGGCTTCTGGTCGCTAAGATGGCTTTGACTGCGTACACTGGGGTTCTATCCATGCCAACTAGGAATTCGACGTCGCACAGTTCGGGCATCCCAAGAATAAATCTCAGACCCTCGCAGATTTCTTGGGTGTTTTTGAATTCTACATTGCCATTATCATTTCTGATGTCCTGAAAATTGGTTTCATTAGAGGTATCTTCACCAGAGACAATATGCATTGAAACGATGTCCTCGGCAATATCGTCACCGGAAACGGACACTCTAAAGGTGTCTTGATCGTCTGCTAAGACTGAGTAGCAAAGCCCATCGCCGGAGTCCACGCGGAACATGTTCGCTTTCCAAATAGAGATAATTTAGGTGAAATTTGATGAAAACTCGTGAGAGGTTTGAAGGACAAGAACGGTCTGCCTTTATGATGAGTACGTTGATTGATTGAAATTGTAATTTAAGGGCCGCTTCCCATACGGATTTCGCGGCCCATCAACTCAATGTTTTATTTAAATTTCACGGTACATTTCTTAGTTAATTTAAGATCTTTTGCAGCGCTAGATATTAAAATAAATAATTAAATAATGAATAACAATAACAATGAGGAAATATAAATACTAGTAGAGAAGAGTCGCTATGTACAAGTCGTTAAGTCTGTTATTGGTTTTTATACTGGAAAATATTTGTTATAATCCCATGGATGATTCCTTTGTCTCGGTACCCCATAGTACGCACAAAGCCGTCCAGAAAAAACTGGGAGAACCAGGGCGTCTTCAGGATTCTTCGAGGCGACTTCCCTAACGACGCCCTTGGGAACAGGGTGGGTCCTTCCAGAAATCTGTGCCTGTAACAATTGCTTGGAGTGTGTAGTGCGGTACAGAACGGCAGCCGGGCTACGTCCTATATTGCGTGAAAATCAAAGGATCATATTCTGTGTTGAGGCGTCAGTTCGGTAACATCTAAGGGGTAGCGTGTCCGGTGTGGTCTAGGGTCGAGTATTCTGATTCTGGGCGTTCTTGCTATGCGGCGTTGTCACTCAAGGCGCTGTTGGTATTCTTGTAATCGTCATCCGTCTTCTGTTTCAGGTCTTGTCCAACTCGTCTGTGGTCTTCGGTGTGCCTGTATCATATGAAATAGAAGGCTTGTAGTCATTCTTGTTTTCTATTGTTTTTCGATGCAATAATTTGATTTATCTTCCTCCCAACAACAGGCACGCCCCGACCGTCAGTCACATAATATGGTTTGTTTTGTTTTTTTATTCGCGTCAACATTATGGACATACATAGTTAAGGTGTTACCTGTTGTCTATTCATGTCAATATAACAAATATGGTGGATTTTATTGCAGTAGGCCAACTGGCCCTTGAGCATATATACATACATAATATACAAAAACATCGATGGCGGCAAGGACTGACAACAGTTTTCAGATACAAAAAATTCCATCGGTTAGTTATTATACAGAGTCTTATCTCGAATGACAGTTGCTTTTTGTTCCTACGAAGTAGGCTACAGATCGCAAATTGTCCGGTAATGAGTGAGTCCATCCGAATCCTTTCGTCGGCAAAATAAGGAGAACCGTTGACATTAGAACCTTGATTTTTGGCATGAACGTGCATTAGGGCATTGTTACCAGCAAGTTCTGATCTGAAATAATTTTGATTTAAATTAGATTGATAATTAACACTTCAGTATATTGTTATGTGAACTGTAGCCTTTAACGTGTACACTCTCAGAAATATTCAGGGAATAATCCTGAATAGATCAGGCTGCACATCCACAACTCAATTTCAGGGATTTTACCTGAAATTCAGGGATAATTTCCTGAAATTCAGGTATATCATCCCTGAATTAAAGCTAAATTACCTGAATTTTAGGGAATTTTACATACCTGAATAGGGTCGGGAACATACTAATCAGGGTGGTAAATTTGCCTGAATTTCAGGGAAAATCCTCTCATTCAGGGGTCATTTTCCTGAAATTCAGGAAATTATCCCTGGATTTCAGATAAAATCCCTGAAATTGAGTTGTGGATGTACAGCCTGATCTATTCAGGATTATTCCCTGAATATTTCTGAGAGTGTATCCTATTTCACATTGGCCACATCAGCTTCAAATTCAGGTCAAATTACCCAGAGCTAAAAATATCCTGTCCTACTGTATGTCTTTGTACCGGTTATGCTCAGGAGAATGACATAGAATCATTATTATCTTGTGCAGAGAAGGTGTTGGTCTTGAGTTGAATTACCGTAAACTACATAAATGCTACCTTTCTACTATAGTACTATATATAAAAATTTGTTGTATTGTTGGGAAAATAATGTGATTCAAAAAGTTGTTTTGATCCTGGACAAGGGCACTGAAAACCATTAAAGATATGTAAATGTATTTTCACACGTAAAGCTTGAAATCTACTGAACCTATATTATTCAATCTGTTTCCTTTAATTAAAAAATTGTCAAATTAAATGGGCGATCGTTATTTATTTTGGAATGAAGGCGCATTAAGAGACTGTTACCAACAAGTTCTGAGCTGACCTGCTTTTGATGAAAATTTCTGGTGATTTTTGATTAAAATCACTGGCGATTACTGGGCGGTGCCCATCTTAATATAGGCAGGATTTCAACTGGGGGTGGGGATTTCCAAGAGTTCAGTTCGCGTTCGAGTCCTAATGCCTACTGTACTTCGTAGGTCCTGTGACGTTAGTCACACTGCTCATGTATAAATATAGCTAATCTTTTTAATATAGCAATGGAGTCTGAAGTAATAAGATTTAGGAACTTGATCACGCTTGGATGATTACAGTAATACTGCGGTATGTATATTTTACGGATATCACGATATCTTGGGCATATTATAATAAAATGATATTCGTCTTCTACTAATTCACATAGCTTACATAATCTATCTTCCACATTAGTTTTAACTGGTTTAGTCCAGCGACCGGTTTCAATTTGTAGCCTATGGGAGGAAGTGCGAATCCTTGTAAACGCCATTCTAAACTTTTTTTCTGTAATATGGTCTAAATAAGGTTGAAATACAAAATTACAAAATCCAACATAGAATCTAGCTCTACTCGAGGCATTCAGGCGAGCACTCCAATTCTGAATAAACTGGTCGTTTAATCGCTGTTTAACTAACGATAGAAATACTGTATGATCCCCTACCGTCTGTGCCTGCCATGCGTAGAATAAACCTAATCTTGCAAGAAGCTCCTTTAGAAGTATAGCCCAAGACTTTTTGTTTGGGTATGCTAAGCTATCTTCAAAAAGTACGTTATAAATTTTTTTAATGTACCTCCGATCATCGCAACTAATTATTTTTAACCAATATTTAATAATAATATATAATCTTTTTGTAATCAATGAGCATCTTCCCAGTTCACCGTAGATGAAATCATTTTGTGTACATTTTTTAACCCCTAAAACGATTTTGCAATATTGCAAATGCACCCGCTCTATCGAATCTGCATTCGCAAATCCCCAAACTTCTGAGCCGTAATTCAGAACGGGTAAGACTAGTTTGTCAAACAATTCTAATCTATGTAGAGGTTGAATGTCAGAAAATTTATACAATAAGCAATATGAATAGCAATATATAATTAAGTGAGTAAATAGATAAACAAATGAATAAATAACTAAACATTTCGATAGATTCAGTACTAGGTGATTACACAAATAAACAACTCTGTATTATTTCTGTATGCATTATCGTTTGATGGCCATAAAGAATTTGTAGGGCAATGAGATAGACGGCCCTCAGTATCAAGGTAACTCCGCCATCACCATTTCCTATATTTTATGCCGAATACTGCTCGCTATATGCGATTTGGCCGTGCTATTGTTGTCATGAATTCAATTAGATTTGGCCATTGTTTGTTTTGTAGGACAGTGGAACAGACGGCCCTCAGTATCAAGGTAACTCCGTTGTTGCCATGCCTATTTTATTTCTAAATGTGTCTGACATTTTGGCCGGATGTTATGTATGGATAGTTTATTATGGCCATGAGTACGTTCAACATTCACGCTCTTTATATATCCGCGGTTACATACTCTTAATGTCACTCGATATGGCTTGGAGTTCTCATACCTTGGCTGTGGTTATTACTAAACCCGGGTAGATATAGGCTTGGGTATGATTATTCTAATTCATGCGAATTTCTTCAGACTCGTGATTACCGTTGTCGACCAATTCTCTTTCACTCCGTGGCACCCCGTGATCATCCAAATTAAGCCATTCTCGCACTCGTTCTTAAAGAATAGATTGTTTAGACAGTATAATCCCAAAACCTAACTTACATGGCTTCCAAATACTGCCAAGCACCTTCGTTTGGCAAGTTTAGAAAAGTATAATTTGATTCAAATTGATAAGATTCATTGTTGGTGATTCTCCTTTCCAAAAGATTCTCCTGAACCACGGTAAAAATATAAACGCAATATACTTTGGATATATGTTCAATATACCCATCCATGTTAAGGGAGATTTATACTCGAAAATGTGATTAATAAAAAGGAGGTGTTCGCTTTAGATGGATATTTTTCCCTTCAGAGTCGCTCTCTGCTGCTCTATTGTCTCGCTCCGAGCCGGCCGGTAAATTGTGACGCAATGCTCAAGTATTCCCCAACTCTTTGTCAGACAGGCGAGGCCAGTCGAATGGGAAATTCTGGTTCATAGTCTCATACGGTTACCATTGGCACATATTGGCACATGCATAATCAACTGGGAAAGCAAGCGTCACCACTTGTTGAGGGTCATTTCCTAAATAAAGGCCTTGATATAAGACAAGTTTAACCTTATAACTTTTCAATTCATAGTTACAACTTTCCGATGCCCTAAGACGAAATTATGTATGTGTAACAATTAATTTTTTGCTCTGCTGGATCGTCAGAATATTCAAATACTGACTGTGTGTGGAGTTGTTTGTGTGCAATTCTATTGACGAATTATAATAAAATAAGGGATTATGTGCGTTAGGGGTTCGCTGTCTTTATTTCACTTTAAAGTCCAAAATGATGAAGATGGGAGAAAAAGGAGAAAATGAAGAATTTTTTTTCGGGAATTCGGGGATTCGAACCAAAATGTTGGTTTTCTTTTAATCTGTAGTCCGACACTGTAACCATTCGGCCAAGCAGCCGTTACAATTATCAAAATGAGGAATCCTGTGCCGAATGATGGTGAACTACACCCTTTCAGAGCATTACAAGCATTTTGGCATATTTCAATATCATGAAAATATGACACCTTTAACCAAAACGATCCTTCAGTATCATTTTGGATCAAACCCACCGCATTTCGATATGTAAGACCCGTTTTGGTTAAAGGTGTCATATTTTATATATGAATGGAATTCCCTTCAAGAATATCGCGAAAAATTGCAAAAACAAACAAATGCTTATTTTCTAATACTCGTAATATTTTTTGGACAAATCTCTTCTCGGTGAAAATTGAGAATATGAAAATTCAGTATTTTCTCTCTCAAGCTAATAACTTTTAAAGTAAACGAGAGGAAATTATATTTTCGTTTTATAAACGCAACACACCAAGGACAAAAATACGGTCAAACCGAACACCTCCTTTCCCACCCCTTGTCAGTCTTCTGTCGATTTCTTCCCAACGACTAGGAGTATAGTCCTGAAATTCACCCACGTGTCAATCTAGAAACAAGGAAGATACCGAAGGAAACAAAAATGAAAACAATAACTTCACATTACACTTTAATTTTTATTTTGTACGTCATTTTGGTCAATGAGACTGTCAATTAGGCTTAACCCAGTTAAGTATAAGAACCTATAGAATAAGGAAATGCACCGCTAAATTGATCTACGGAGGGATAATATCCCAATTATAAAGTCGAATTCAACCGAGAAATACAGGAATATGAAAGGAAAAATTTATACTGAAAAGGATATTTTCACCTGTAGGTACATGGGGAAAATAGTGGCCCATTGCTATTGCTTGACACTACCTTTGGGGTTCCTATACTTAACCAGTAGGGGAAAAGCCAACAGTTCGGTAAAATAAATAGTGTATAATATCTTCATAAAATATACGCTTATAGTACACAGTATCCAGACATGTCATTAGGCATGAATTCACCCCTGTGACTTTTAAACCTCATTTTCGTTCACCAGTTTCATGAAATTAATTTTTTCCCAAAAACAATAAATCGTCAGATTTTGACACTTTTCCGAATTTTAATATTCCAGTTATCTAGACCATCAAATGAACCATAATGTGGAAAGATTCGCCAATCCATAAAAGTTCTTTTCCAAGATATAATTTTCAAAACTTCTTCAATTATAAACAGATCCACGTACAAAATAAAATTTTAGGCAAATTTTCATAATTTCCCACCCCTTGGACGATTTTCTCCCAATGGCTTAGAGTATGGTCATCCAATTTCATCCACTTTTCAATCTAGACTAGAGGAAGATATTGAAAGAAGAAATATGGATAAAATATAATTTCACATTTATTTTGTACGTAATTTTATTCAATGAAACTGTCAATCGGGCTTAACCTAGTAACAGGTAGAGTAAAAGGTATACTCGCCCATGTTAGGGTTTTAACGAATATTTTTAAATTCAAGCTATGAACTGCGAATTTTTGTATTAAGAATTTCTGTTTGAGTCTTCCGCACACACACAATTATTTCTCGTACTGTTTTAGTCAAAATCTGAGAACAATGAAAAACTTGAATATCGTGTATTTTTGGCGAAAACATAATTTTGTATGCGAGAATTTATAGATAATATAGGTCCAGTTGTTGCCCGATTAGCCGCCTTAGAGTTTCGTAAAAATTCGTAATGACAAGTTACCCCAAAAATTCTGCATTCCGCCGAGCTTTTTGAATTTAACGAAATTGGAAAATTTCAATTTTGAAATGAACTTTTATGGATTGGCGAATCTTTCCATATTATGGTTCATTTGATGGTCTAGATAACTGGAATATTAAAATTCCAAAAAGTGTCAAAACTGACGATTTATTGTTTTTTGGGAAAGAATTAATTTCATGAAACTGGTGAACGAAAATATGAGGTTTAACAGTCACAGGGGTGAATTCATGCCTAATGACATATCTGGATACATCTGTGTACTATGAGCGTATATTTTATGAAGATATTATACATTATTTATTTTACCGAACTGTTGGCTTTTCCCCTACTGTTAACTGGGTTAAGCCCGATTGACAGTTTCATTGAATAAAATTACGTACAAAATAAATGTGAAATTATATTTTATTCATATTTCTTTTTTCAATATCTTCCTCCAGTCTAGATCGACAAGTGGATCAAATTGCATGACCATTCTCTAAGCCATTGGGAGAAAATCATCAAAGGGGTTGAAAATTATGAAAATTTGCCTAAAATTTAATTTTGTACGTGGAGCTGTTTATAATTGAAGAACTTTTGAAAATTACATCTTGGAAATGAACTTTTAGGAATTGGCGATTTTTTTTATACTATTTAGTCTGAGAGCCAAGTTGAAAAAAGGCCTTATTTTAGAAATTTGCTCGCCCCACCAGCAAGACAATTTTCATCTATATCATGGATTTCTATGATCAGTGCCGGTATCAACCAGGCTGGATGTAGAGTTCCAAAGTGGTGCAGATTTTTTTTATTGCTGCCGAAATGACACCCTACAGATATTCGTTTTCTTCCATCGAAAAAGGGGATAGGCGACTTTAAACAACTCATTCAATCTTATTTGTAGCCCAATCAGTCTTTGCTATAGTACATATTACTCATCAATAATGGCAGAGTTATATAATATCATAATTTGTTCATGTAATTCAATCCTGTGGGGACCATATTCAAATGTCATCTGAAAAAAATACTTCCTTCCAAAAAAGGGGTATATGCAATTGAACTGCTATATGTCTCTTAACACTGATTCCATCTATATCTAAACATCATCATTTATTGTTCAGCGCGACGTAGCGCAGTTTTTTAATACCTAAGGTCGTAGTTGTATTCGAATCATATGGTACAATTGGGGGTAAACCTCAAATGGTATTTGAACAGAAAAAATCACACAATTGGAAAATGGGGTATGTGTGAATAAATTGACATATCTTTCTTGTTAATAACCCTAATTGTCTGATATTTATTATATTGTATTCAGTATACATGCCAGAGTTATATATACAATCAGGATTTGGCTTTGTATCTCAATGTATGACATCATTCAGGGGCCGTATCCAAATATCAACTTGAAAACAAATATATTCCTTTCGGGGTTCGCGTACTTTAATGGCCGTAATTCACTGATGAAATCATCCAATCTTTCTAAACATTATGCATATACAGTTCAGCATTTTGCGTAGTGTTTATTATCAGAGGTGTTTTTGTATCCCAGTTGTATGATGTCAGTTGGAGGTAATATTCACGTGTCAATAGAACAAAAAATGAACCCTCTGAAAGACGGGGGTTTATGTAATCGAAGATTTATATCTCCCTTAAATATTGTCTAATCTGTCTAAGCTTCATTTTCCACCACTCCGCACTATTGACAGAGTAACGTCGTATCAGCATTTGTTGTTCATTTCAACCGAAGACAACAACTAGGGGCCATATCAGAATTACTGATAGAAATAAAATGCTCTCTCCCGCAAAGACGATATGGATATAATTACATTTTAATGGTTATTGAGTCAGTGTGTCTAAACATTAACCGTATATTCAGAATTGGTCAGTATGCGTAAAAGTAAAAGTGTTATTGTATATTAACCTTATGATATCACATGGTCTGTATTCAATTTACAAATGAACACAAATAGAAATGTAGTTTGGTGTTACGAGAGACTGCATGGTGCCAGGGAATATTCAGTCCAGTTTCACAGTTCAAGTGTACCACGTCAGAAGATTAATAGCGGGTAGGATTGAGTGAACATGGCTGTTGAAGACAATTATCGTCGAGCTGGTGAGCTGATTTTTTAGGTTGGTGACCTAAAGTAACTTCCCAGGCTGATTAACACATTGGGTATACATTGAAAACAGCTTTGCTAATCGCAGAAAAACAAAGTGATACGATATAAATCACTCATGCGTGGTAGATCAGTAGCTTTAGTACGGAGAAGGTCTTCTGCTGGAGTTACCCAATTATAGTAGCAGGAAATCTCGTTTGAACAACAGTAATTACGCGTTTAAGGCCAGACGCAGGGATCACGCTTAATATGGGGCATTTTGCGGAACTCTGATACACATCTAACTCTCTACCATCGTTTTAGCTTGGTCTGAACTTGTCCATCTCATATTATCAGACTTGACACCCCACCATCCCCAGCGTAACCGCCTTTCGCTGAGTTCAAGAATAAAAAGTTCACACTAGATGCATAATTCCGTTTATTCATACTTTTTAGGAAATAATCGAGTTATTCGTTTAACTCTTCACACGTTCATAGCTCGATATCGAGCACCCAATCAGCTACGTTTTGAAACGTACGAGTCTGATTGGTTACAGTCATGCGCAGTCAGCGTAATTGAGGACAGAAGGTTAGTACTGACACCCGAAGAATGGAGTCTGTTCATCGAGAATCAGTTCAGCATCATTATTAATTAAATTGACATGATGAGGCCAAATGACTTGTCTTTTGCAGATTGTTATCACATGCTAAGCTTGTCATTGATATACTTGTCGCAATCTAGACTGAATGCACCAAAGTTTCCATTTTAATCGTTTTGGAATATAAAATCGTGCACTAATAGTCAGAGATAAATTTAATATGACCGGGACAATGTCATTCGATGAAGGAATCTTTTATTATTCGGGCATTTATCTAAACCTCGTGAATGCACAATTGTCAAAATCCAGTGTTTCACATCAAAACTCATCATCTTGGGCCCAGTTTTCTCTGATCTGGGATACAGTGTCCCTCTTTTACAGATAATGGGACCCAATTCAGCTTTCAAGGGACATTTTAGAAATTTGAAATTTACTTCGTATCGAGTGGTCCAACTTGATTAGCAATGCGGTGAATATTTGCTTGGCGAGTGTGCATTTTGAATAAGATCAATGGTTGTTTTGTAATTTATCGACGAAGCTCCAGTGCAAAGGTTACTTAAACAAGCTGAAAAATCAACATGAACCTGTTGCAGTACATTTTATGAAGCTGAAGGTGTACAGTGAGATCTGATATTACCCTCAATCTCATGAAACATTTTACATTTCGGACGATGGCCAAGGTCGCCATTTTGAGTTTAGCAATTATACAGTATCTCAATCTAGCCCCAGAACTCACTTTAGATGCGAAAGCTGACCTCTGGCCTAGTGGATTTCTGGGAACAGAAACGGAAACGTCAGTAGTAGGTAGAAGGTATCCGTCACGTAAACCCCTCAATTGCGCATGCGCGAGAACCTTTTTTGACGTCATTTGGGGCGGAGCGAGGGGGTTATTTGGGCGGAGCGAGGGGGTTGGGGGCGTGGCCTATGAGTGCACTTGCACTGAAAGTGTGTTTCAAGATGGCGGCTTGTTTTTGTATGGTGGGGGTGGTCGGATTCAAGATGGCGGCTTGTTTTTGTAGGTTAGGGGTGGTCGGATTCAAGATGGCGGCTTGTTTTTGTATGGGTGGGGTGGTCGGATTCAAGATGGAGGCCAATTGCACTGGTTCGACCTCCTCATTTGCATAAAAAAAAAAAAAGTTCCGGCAAAAAAAAAAAAAAAAAATGTATTCATGCGCGGTGATGCGGTTTGGCCGTGGTTTTGGCGGTGATTCGGTCTCGGGAAAAAGCTTCCGCGGAGAAAAAGTAGTCCCTAGATAAAATGGTCCGATGGGGTCGAGTGAGGTATCAAAGTGAAGCTTAGGTGAAGGGGCATCTAATGGGTTGGGTGTGGGGTTGACATATCGGCCTTCTGCGCATGCGCGGCGGCCGAAGGGTATGAAAATAGCCTTTTTGGAGCTATGGGAGCCCCTAGTTGACCGATGGGGTCGAGTGAGGTATCAAAGTGAAGCATTCATGAAGGGTCATCTGATGGGCTGGGCGCGGGGTTGAACTATCGGCATTCTGCGCATGCGCGGAGGCCCAAGGGTATGGAAATAGACGTTTTGGAGCTAGGGAAGCCCCTAATGGACCAATGGGGTCGAGTGAGGTATCGATGTGAAGCATTCGTGAAGGAGCATCTGATGGGCTGGGTGTGGGGTTGAAATATCGGCATTCTGCGCATGCGCGGTGGCCCAAGGGTATGGAAATAGCGGTTTTGGAGCTAGGGGAGTCCCTAATGGGCCAATGGGGTCGAGTGAGGTATCAAAGTGAAGCATTCGTGAAGGGGCATCTGATGGACTGGGTGTGGGGTTGACATATCGGCCTTCTGCGCATGCGCGGTGACCCAAGGGTATGGAAATAGCGTTTTGGAGCTAGGGGAGCCCCTAATGGTCCAATGGGATCGAGTGAGGTATCAAAGTGAAGCCTTCAGGAGGGGCATCTGATGGACTGGGTGTGGGGTTGACATATCGGCCTTCTGCGCATGCGCGGTGGCCCAAGGGCATGAAAATAGCCTTTTTGGAGCTAGGGGAGCCCCTAATGGTCCAATGGGATCGAGTGAGGTATCAAAGTGAAGCATTCATGAAGGGGCATCTGATGGGCTGGGTGTGGGGTTGAATTAGGGTCATTCTGCGCATGCGCGGTGGCCCAAAGGTATGAAAATAGACGTTTTGGCATCTAGGGGAGCCCCTAATGGTCGAATGGGGTCGAGTGAGGTATCAACGTGAAGCCTAGGTGAAGGGGTATTTGATGGCTGGGTGGGTGCATGTAAAATTTTTCCTGAAAAAAAAAAAAGTGTGTTTCAAGATGGCGGCTTGTTTTTGTATGGTGGGGGTGGTCGGATTCAAGATGGCGGCTTGTTTTTGTAGGTTAGGGGTGGTCGGATTCAAGATGGCGGCTTGTTTTTGTATGGGTGGGGTGGTCGGATTCAAGATGGAGGCCAATTGCACTGGTTTGACCTCCTCATTTGCATAAAAAAAAAAAAAGTTCCGGCAAAAAAAAAAAAAAAAAAAATGTATTCATGCGCGGTGATGCGGTTTGGCCGTGGTTTTGGCGGTGATTCGGTCTCGGGAAAAAGCTTCCGCGGGGAAAAAGTAGTCCCTAGATAAAATGGTCCGATGGGGTCGAGTGAGGTATCAAAGTGAAGCTTAGGTGAAGAGGCATCTAATGGGTTGGGTGTGGGGTTGACATATCGGCCTTCTGCGCATGCGCGGCGGCCGAAGGGTATGAAAATAGCCTTTTTGGAGCTATGGGAGCTCCTAGTTGACCGATGGGGTCGAGTGAGGTATCAAAGTGAAGCATTCATGAAGGGTCATCTGATGGGCTGGGCGCGGGGTTGAACTATCGGCATTCTGCGCATGCGCGGAGGCCCAAGGGTATGGAAATATACGTTTTGGAGCTAGGGAAGCCCCTAATGGACCAATGGGGTCGAGCGAGGTATCGATGTGAAGCATTCGTGAAGGGGCATCTGATGGGCTGGGTGTGGGGTTGAAATATCGGCATTCTGCACATGCGCGGTGGCCCAAGGGTATGGAAATAGCGGTTTTGGAGCTAGGGGAGTCCCTAATGGGCCAATGGAGTCGTATGAGGTATCAAAGTGAAGCATTCGTGAAGGGGCATCTGATGGACTGGGCGTGGGGTTGAAATATCGGCATTCTGCGCATGCGCGGTGACCCGGATGGAAATAGACGTTTTGGAGCTAGGGGAGCCCCTAATGGTCCAATGGGGTCGAGTGAGGTATCAAAGTGAAGGTGAGTTGAAGGGGCATCTAATGGATTGGGTGTGGGGTTGACATATCGGCCTTCTGCGCATGCGCGGTGGCCGAAGGGTATGAAAATAGCCTTTTTGGAGCTAGGGGAGCCCCTAGTGGACCGATGGGGTCGAGTGAGGTAACAATGTGAAGCATTCATGAAGGGGCATCTAATGGACTGGGTGTGGGTTGAAATAGCGGCATTCTGCGCATGCGCGGTGGCCCAAGGGTATGCAAATAGCCGTGTTGGAGCTAGGGGAGCTACTAATGGTCCAATGGGGTCGAGTGAGGTATCAAAGTGAAGCCTAGGTGAAGGGGTATTTTATGGCTGGGTGGGTGCATGTAAAAATTTTCCTGAAAAAAAAAAAACGGAAAACGGACTTTATCGAAAAGCCTGGGAATATGCCTATATGGGGTATGGGGGGTATATAGGTCGCCGGGCTTAACGGGGCTCGCCTGTCAATAGAGTTATCTCCCCCTAGTTCCAGGGTGGGTGTATGTAAAAAATTTCCTGAAAAAATACGGAATACGGACTTTATTCTAAATTACGGGAAAATGCCTATATAGGGTATGGGAGGTATAGGACCATCCTGGGAAACGTACTTCTATACATTTGTCACCGAACCCCATATAGTCCCATACTGAGGGTATAGGATCAATGTTTGGCCCCCTGGGAAACGTACTTCTATACATTTGCGGTAGGGTTGTGGGGTCTCGTTTTACTCGTCTCGTCATTTAGAACATGATAGGAAGTGTCCCCGTGCGAATCGGTGAAATTTTTGAAAAAAGTCACCGAGCCCCATATAGACCCATACTGGGGTATAGGTTCAATGTTTATCCTACTGGGGAAACCCACTTCTATGCATTTGCGGTAGGGTTGTGGGGTCGCGTTTTACTCGTCTCGTCATTTAGAACATGATAGGAAGTGTCCCCGTGCGAATCGGTGAAATTTTTGAAAAAAGTCACCGAGGCCTGGGTAGGCCCATGGCTATGGGTGTATAGGCCCATACGGGGTGGACATGTTGGAGTCTAGGTGGGCCACTCATGGTCCAATGGGGTCGAGTGAGGTCTTATTTTGAAGCTCTCGTGGAGGAGCACTTGACTACACTAATGGTTCGTCCGTGTTCAATAGTCTGCGCATGCGCAGTCTGGCCGTAGTATAGAAAACAGGCATTTGGGTGCTATGTAGGGGTGTGTTTGGGATAGAGATGGGCTATTCACGGTTCGAATGGGTCGTGTGAGGTGTCAAAGTGAAGCTTGTGTGAGGTAGAGTCAGAATGGTGTGTTTTTGAATGAAAGTCGCGTTAATCTGCGCATGCGCAGTTGGTTGTAGTAAGTAAAGTGGCCATTTTGGAGCAGCGAAGGAAGTTATTTGGGGTCGAGATGGGCTAATCACGGTTCGAATACGTCCTGAAAGGTGTCATCTTGTAGTTCTCGGGGTGTACACTCCGATTTAAGGGATGTTCGTGTCATCTGTGACGTCATCGGTGACGTCATCTGTACGAGTAGTAGCGAAAGTGGCCATTTTCGGGCAGTACATGAAGGTATTTGGGGTCTAGATGGGCTATTCACGGTTCGAATGCGTCCTGGAAGGTGTCATCTTGTAGTTCTCGGGGTGTACATTCCGATTTGAGGGATGTCCGCGTCATCTGTGACGTCATCGGTGACGTCATCGGTACGAGTAGTAGCGAAAGTGGACATTTCGGGCAGTACATGAAGGTATTTGGGATCGAGATGGGCTATTCACGGTTCGAATGCGTCCTCGAAGGTGTCATCTTGTAGTTCTCGGGGTGTACATTCCGATTTGCGGGATGTTCGCGTCATCTGTGACGTCATCGGTGACGTCATCGGTACGAGTAGTAGCGAAAGTGGACATTTCTGGCAGTACATAAAGGTATTTGGGGTCGAGATGGGCTATTACGGTTCGAATGCGTCCTGGAAGGTGTCATCTTGTAGTTCTCGGGGTGTACATTCCGATTTGAGGGATGTCCGCGTCATCTGTGACGTCATTGATGACGTCATCGGTACGAGTAGTAGCGAAAGTGGACATTTTATGGGTGCGTGAGGGTGAGTTTGGTGTAGAGATGCACCATCCTTAGTCCGAATGCGTCGTGTGAGGTGTCATTTTTGTAGCTCTCGGGGTGTACATTCCGAATTGAGGCATGTCCGAAGCATCTGTGACGTCATCGATGACGTCATCAGTAGGAGTATTAGCGAAAGTGAGCCTTTTGGGGCAGTGCAGGAAGGTATTTGGTGTAGAGATGGACCATCCGCGTTGCGAATGCGTCGTGTGGGGTATCATGTTGTAGCTCTCGGAGTATAGACCCTGATTTCAGGGATATTTATAGCATCTGTGACGTCATTGGTGACGTCATTAGTACAAGTTGTAGCGAAAGTGGGCATTTTTTAGCAGTGAAGGATGTTATTTGGATGGACCGCTATGGGTCCGAATGGGTCGTGGAGGGTGTCAAAATGAAGCTTGTGTGGGGTAGAGTCAGAATGGCGTGTTTTTGAATGCAAGTCGCGTCAATCTGCGCAGGCGCAATTGGTTGTAGTAAGTAAAGTGGTCATTTTCGGGCAGTACATGAAGGTATTTGGGATCGAGATGGGCTATTCACGGTTCGAATGCGTCCTGGAATGTGTCATCTTGTAGTTCTCGGGGTGTACATTCCGATTTGAGGGATGTCCGCGTCATCTGTGACGTCATTGATGACGTCATCGGTACGAGTAGTAGCGAAAGTGGACATTTTGTGGGTGCGTGAGGTTGAGTTTGGTGTAGAGATGCACCATCCTTAGTCCGAATGCGTCGTGTGAGGTGTCATTTTGTAGCTCTCGGGGTGTACATTCCGATTTGAGGTATGTTCGCGTCATCTGTGACGTCATTGGTGACGTCATCAGTAGGAGTAGTAGCGAAAGTGAGCATTTTGGGGCGGTGAAAGGAGGTATTTGGTGTAGAGATGGACCATCCGTGGTCCAAATGGACCGTGTGAGGTGTCATCTTGTAGCAACGCCCACCAACACCATTCTTAATGCTTCAACGCCCTGGTGAAATAGATCAGAAGCTCTGATATTCCATGGAATTGTCACTAATTCTTCGAAATGCAGTGATGCCGTCAACGCTCGTCGTTACACCTTAACACTCTAACATAACGCCATGATATAGACCGGAGAGAAAACAACAACAGCAACAACAACAAGGATGGCACACGAGAGAACAACAACAACAAGAAGTTTTTTTCATATAGTTTATTCTCCCCAATGTTACATCATACCCACGCTGGGGGAGCCGCGTTGGGTATATTTACAATTCAAGAACATTCTTATCCAATCAGAGGCCACCATTTGCATGTTTCATATTCGTTCCTGTCCGTTAGATGTATTCTTGTCCAATCAGAAGTCTCCATTTCAGAAAGTGCCATCTGAACCGTTTATTCTAATCATCGTCGGGCAGTGAGGCAACATATCCTCAGATACATGTTTGTGCATTCTGAGTATCTATCAGTGCATGGGTGAATACATTCACCCGATGGGAATATTCCGTAGTTTGGTCACGAAGAACGTAACATTGGTCACCCTCTCCACTGTCCCCTTGGTGTTGGGGCGTTGTTGTTGGGCCCATTTCAAGGGATCCACGGTGTCCAGTTTCTCCAGCATCGTCTTTAGCGACACTCGGTTAATGATGGTAAACGGTTGGTCAAATACCCGGATGTTACTGCTCGGGTAAAAGTATCGGACTTGGTCTGTCTCCTTATGCCGCAGCACATAACCAAACGCCAGATTCAATTTGAAGGACGTAGCTTGGTCATTGAAGATGGCTTCCATGCAGCTGCGTAGACGGGCGAGGTCGGTCAGTCGGAAATTGTAGATATCTTGAATAGGGCGATGACGGTAGAAACAGTGCCGTATCATGGACCAGTGACGCCGATAAATGTCACTCACTGGCTGGGCGTCCTGTAAGAGATCGCTAGGAACATTTATGGGCTCGTCCAGAAAATGTTCGATGTTGTCAGGCGTATGACTCGAAACCGTAACGGAGGGGTCCGGCTGGATATCCAGGCCCTCCTCGACCGTGGGTATAGGCAGGCTCTGCGTCATCCCATCACCAGTGGCGTTCGTCTCTCCGGGTTCATCTTCACTGGGTCTGACCTTCCGCGGCTCCTCTTTAGTGGAAAGTTGTCGCCCAAACCGTAGAGACGGGGCATGCCTCAAACGTTGGTGCCGTCTAAACCGACTGGGTCCGACTAACTGACCTACTCGTTTGAAGAGTCGACCACAATCATTACATAGTACTGTCGCACCCGCGTGGAGTACCCTCTCATGGCGCAGTAAATTATCCTTCCGATTGAATGACCGTGCGCAGATTATACAAGGATACCGGGCATCGTTGTGGGTGGCGGCCTCGTGGCGTCGTAACTTATCTAGACGAGTAAACATCTTCTGGCAAGTTGTGCAAGTGAACATCTTGGTGGTTGACAGATTGTCTGATGAAACGGCCAGGCCGCCTCCCTTTTATAGCACGCTAGCTGGTGATCTATTTTTAGCACACTCAGTTCAACTATCCCAAGTCGAGGACCGAGCCGTGACATCTTCGGTAACCTCCGTGTCTCTTCGGTCACCTCCGTAACGTCAACGACCAACATGTAGACATATAGAGTATGTACGGCATGTTATGGTATTCATCAGTGCATGAGTGACGCATTCAGCCGATGAGGGTGGTCGGTCAGCTTGGTAACGAAAAACGTAACATTGGTCACACTCTCCACTGTCCACTTGATGTTGGGGCGTTGTTGTTGGGTCCATTCCAAGGGATCCACGGTGTCCAGTTTCTCCAGCATCGTCTCTAGCGACGCCCGGTTAATGATGGTAAACGGTTGGTCAAATACCCGGATGTTACTGCTCGGGTAAAAATATCAGGCTTGGTCTGTGTCCTTATGCTGCAGCACATAACCAAACGCCAGATTTAATTTGAAGGACGTAGCTTGGTCATTGAAGAT